>JAWZYT010000352.1:482500-573474 GCA_034508575.1 Petrolisthes manimaculis
TTTCATCCATTTCTCCCTCCCTCCATTCTTTCCTCTTCTCTCCCTTCTTTCCTTCTTTCTTCCACTCTTCCTCCTCCCTCCTTCTTTCTTCATCTCTCCCCTCCCTTCCCTCTTTCCTTCCCCCTTAACGGGAACCGCCTTAACGTGGTGGGAGGGATTGTGTGTCTCTGAGACCTGGCGAGCTAGACTAGAGGGGGCTCCGGCCTCTGCTCTGTCCCGATTTCTTATAGAGAGGGCTCTCCATGCTAGGAAGGTCGCCAGTGAGAGACCAGACTAAATGGTTTCCATCTTTCAGTTCTTCAACTGTCCCTCTTTTCTTTTTATTTCCTTCCTGCTTGCTGTCACACTTCACTATCACCCTTTTCTGGCGCTATAGGACCTCGATGTTGCGGCGCCTAATATCCATCAATTAATCAATCCTTCTTTCCTCCTCTCCCCCCCCCCCTTCCTTCTGTCCCCCCCACACACACACATAGATACACACACATAAATAGAGAAAGAGACTCTATTGTGTGCATAAGTCTTTACCAGCGATACTAAACTTTACAATCTTACTGCATTCTCTCTCTCTCTCTCTCTCTCTCTCTCTCTCTCTCTCTCTCTCTCAGGTCAACGCTATGAGGAGTGGCCGCCCTTCACCCCAAGGTCAAAATACCCAGACACTCACACACTAGACAGGTTCTTCTATGATTATCACACACGCACATACACACGCACACACTTGCGGCACTTTTAGTAACAGAATAACGACTTATGTTTCTTCACCTCTTTCTTCCTTCGCTAATCCCTTCTGCCTCTCATTCTGTTTCTCACTTCGTTCTGTATTCTTCTTCCCTTCCTTCCTACAGTAGTTCCCTCCTTCCTTCTTTTTCTTCTCATTCCCTCCTTCCTTCCTTCCATTTCTTTTCTTCGTGTTTACTGTTCCTCGTTTCTTTCTACAGTAGGCTATAGTATTTTCTTCCTGCTTACTGTCTCTACTTTTCTTCAATTTCCTTTCTTTGAGCTTGCAGTCCCTATGTATTGATTTGTAAGCACTTTGTATTCACCACATCTTTCTTTGTACTCACTTTGTATTCACTTTATATTTAATTTGTACTCACTTTGTATTTACTTTGAATTTCATTTGTATTCACTTAGTATTTCATTTGTACTCACTTTGTATTCACTTTGTATTCAATTTATATTTAATTTGTACTATTTTGTATTAACTTTGTTTTTCATTTGTACACTCTTTCTATTCATTTTGTACTCACTTTCTAAATCATATGTACTCACTTTGTATTAATTTTTACTAATTTTGTATGACTTTGTATTAATTTTGTTCTATCTTTGTACGGTATTCATTTTGTGCTAACTTTATTTATTATTTGTACTCACTTTTATTTTATTTGTACTCACTTTTTATTTCATTTTGTACTAACTTTTTATTTCATTTTGTACTCGCATTGTATTTTATTTGTACTCACGTTGCATTCACTTTGTATTCCTTGCAGGGGCTACCTCATCACCACGCCCCGACAATGGATATCTGAAAGTCCTGCCCAGGTGTGTGTGTCTGTGGAGCAAACCAACGCTGTAGCTGGAACACTCCATGTGACGCTAATCGATCATCATCCGACGACCAGGTTTGATGACTATTATCAACACGTGCTTATTTCCTCAACCTCCATCGATATTCCTGAAGGTAAGGTTTAATTGGGGGAAAGTTTTGTGTTGGTAATTCTGGAGCAACTGAATCCTCCAAGCTATTCCCAGCAACAGAACACCATTATTTTTGCTCTTCTGATCCTGTTTCCTGGCATATACTTTGGAGAAATCAAGGCACTCCAATGTACCAAAAAGGAATATTATCACCTTAATTAAGTGCAATTGAGGATGGTCCTTTCAGTCATCATGATCTGGTTCATCAATGATGGTACAGGAAGCTAATCACACGGTATTCAACTTTTACTACTATAGATATTCTTGTTTATAAGGTTAATTGTAATAGACGATTGTATTCCATTTGTACTCACTGTGTATTGACTTTGTATTCACTTTCTACACACTTTGTATTTAATTTGTACTCACTTTGTATTTAATTTGTACTCGCTTTGTATTCCATTTGTACTTATTTTGTACAAACTTTCATCTCCATTGTCATTGATGTCCTTCCACGTAACATTAATTATTTTTTCGAATTTTCCCTTAAGACCCTATGATCGGGTATGGAAATTGGAGGCTTCTGATTCCTCCTGATTATACCACGAAACGAGCACCTTTCATATAGGTGGCAACATTTGAAGGACTCGTTTACCTTCATTTACCTTTACTACATCACAGGGTCTCTTAATAAGGGGATAGTATATATACTTTTCATAGATTGGAGCGCCTTGATTCGTCAGTCCAAAGTATGCCAGAATTTCCAGAAAACACACCTAGTTGAAGAATAATAATGGTATCCTGTAGCCTGGGTTAGTTTGGAGGAATCATTTGCTCCAGATTTACCACCCAAAACAATGTGTCCCCTTAATGTTCGTCTCCACTTTAATACACTTTATTTTCATTTTTGTTTTCCATTAATTAATCTTTTCATAATTTTTATCGTCTTTGCTTCTCTCTTCCATTTATTTATCCTCTACTTGTCTCTTTGCATATTCCTTCCTTTATCAAGTAATCTCATTTAATCCAATAATTACTTTTACGTTTGCTTCACTTACTTAGTTATCTATTTTTTCCTTGTTTTCCTTCTACTTCTAATCATTTTCTTATCTTCTTGTTTATTCATTTATCCACTAATAAATTTTTATTTCATATATATAGCTTTAATAAATTTATTCATTACTTTCCTCTTCCGCAGAATTTTTCATCTTCCTCCCACTTCTCATTCCTTTCCATATTTCTTTATATATTCTTTTATCTACTAACTAGCGGGGTACCCGGCGTTGCCCGGGAAAGATGCACTCTGGATTTGTTTTTTTTTATTAACTACTTCCAATTATATTAACTTTAAAAATGCACTTTAAGGTCATTTACACGAGAAGGACAATAATGTGTATTTCTTTTAAAATGGTAATTGAGTCGACATAGCATTAACACAGTGTATGTGTGTGTGTGTGTGTGTGTGTGTTTGTGTGTGTGTGTGTGTGTGTACTCCATTACCGTTTATAGATTACACAATTAGAGAAAATTCAAGCTTGACTAACCGTTTACAAGGCGCTGCTTTTATTCGCTTTGGAAAAAGTTCTTCGCTAGCGAACTCGCTGGTGAAATAGTCTGAAGACGCGTTGAGAATGCAGTAAAGTGTTCAATACGTCGAACTTTACCGCTCGCGTCTAGCGGATATATGGCTGAATATTTTCAAGACGACGAATTTGGTGAATGAAAGTGTATATGCTTTGCTGCTGCTTATTGTGTGTTTTCTTTTATGTATCCATTTTTCTTTCTATAATGGTTCTATACTAACCCGATTGAAAAATTATTAAATATTCACTCTACTTGAGTATGGAAAACTATGCAATCAAAGGAGACATTAAATTGAAAGAGTATTTAAATGAAGCAATGCTTGATGGACAAATAGCACTAATGTTCATTGAGCTGACAAACAGTAACCTGAAGATGGACCAAGAAAGGTTCAAAGGTAATAATTTATGTTTGTATTAAAAATTTACCCAGCAGTACATCCTCCTGTGACGCCATGACACGTGGCACCGTTCCAAAACGCTGGCCACCTCAATTATTATATATATATTTTTACCAGCATCGTATATACTGCATACCACCTGTGACTTCAGCTTGAAATTCGCTTTGGAAGAGCGAGAAGCTAAACACATTGTGTTTACAGTACAGCGTTAAATGCGTGTTACAAAATGTACATTCAGAAACTCGTATCTGGGCAGAGCCTAGATACAAAACAGTTTATTAATGAATAACTCACAGGACCCTATCCCACCAAAAAATTTCAATAAGCCTATCAATAGTGGTGTTCATCAGGGATCTGTCCTATCACCGATCCTCTTTCTCCTATTCATCAAAGACCATACCTTTTATATTTTATAATCCGACACTGGACATAGGCTTAATCAAGCCTGTTACCGTGGCCCAAATCAACTGCTACCCACACACACGTCACAACTTCTGAACTTGCACCCAGCCACAGAGGAAGGGAACTGAGGGTAACTCCCAAATACTATAACTGTTTTGGTACCAGTAAGTGTATACCTCTTCCCCTATCCACTCCTATGCCGATTATTTCACCCTATACTACTCCACCCAGTTTGACAACTGCCCATCCCATCACTTGATGAAGCAGTAACACACCTGACTTCTGAGTTTTCTCTCATCTTCGACTAGGATAGTGAGAACTTTGTTGTTTTTAATGCCGCTAAAACACAGTTCCTTCATGTTTCAACTCGTACTAATCCTCTCCTTCAAGGATCTACAGCTTGATCTCTCTCCCTCTCTTTTTATTCTTGAAGTCTCTTTCTCTCACAAAATCTCTTTGGAGAGATCATATTACCTCCCTATCTAAGACCACCTCAAAGAAGTTACAGTAGGTGTGCTGAGAGATTCCGTGAATACTTCACCCCCACACAGTTGCTGTCTCTGTACAGGGGTCTCATCCGCCCCTGTATGAAGTATGGTTCTCATGTGTGGGGTGGCTCAACCTTCACAACACTCCTGGACAAGGTGGAATCAAAGGCCTTTTGTCTCATCAACTCTCCTCCTTTTACTGATTCACTGCAACCTCTCTTCGTCACAATGTTACCTCACGTTCTCTCTTCTATCGCTATTACACAGGACATTGCTCTACTGAACTTTTTTACATGTATGCTTCCTTCTCACAGGACATCATGCAACACTCGCCAAGACTGTCGTTCTCACCCCTTTTCTATCCAATTTCCTAATACAAGGGTTAACCAGTACTTTCAGTCTTTCATATACACAACTGGTCAACTCTGAAACACTATACCTTCATCCATCCTTCCACCTTACTACGAATTATGTTCTTTTAAACGCAATCTCTCTAGGCATCTCGAACGAAATTGGACATGATTTTGGACCACTCTCACTTTAACTACACAGATGAGGACGACAAGTGGGATCATTGCCTTCAGTCCTCATCTTTCTCGATATAGAAAATAAAATGATTGCAGAATCATCTACTTTTTCTTCATGCAATAGTGTAATATTTTTACGAGATCAAAATATTCATAATAAACTTTAGATTTTTTATTTTTTATAGTCATATTTATTTTAATATATAATTTATAATTTAGTGCAGCTCAGCAAAAGTTGAAAAATTAAACAAGCATGATAAATAAAACAAAATATTACATGCACGCCAAGAAACTGTAATTACCCGGATTTTACTTTTATATCCCCATAATTATTCTGTAGATTTCACTTGTTTTGAATCAATTCCTTTCCTTGTCTCCTTATTTTTTTCCGTGTCTCCTACATTTGTATTTGATTTCCCTTATCTCTCTCTCCAATCCTTATCCACTTATGTATATGTCTTTCTATACTTCAAGGCACTAATTATATTTATGTCCTTCTATACCTTAAGACACTAATTATGACTTTTTTGTCCTTCTCTACTTCATGACACTAATTATGTTTATGTTCTTGTCCCATTAAAGGCCCTACATACCAATGCCACGACATACTACTTCCCGCCATCACCGACGACAAAATAGAACTGAAACTATCCGGTTTTGTGTCCGGAGTAGGAGTGTACCATGAAGCCGTCATACAGGTCAAAGCGAACACCACACAGACTTTCCTACAAACGGACAAGTATCTCTATTTACCCGAACAGAAGGTTCAAATGCGAGCCATTACTGTGGTCGGTCCGGAGCTCAAGATTTCAACTGCACAGGTGAGGAGAGAGTTTAATTAAAATATTTTTTTATTACTCCTTGGGGTCAGTCAAAAGATAGACAAAAAAAATAAGAGTAAGAATTCAAACAAATACTTACATTATGACCTACTTAAATCCACCAAAACGAGGGTGGTGTACCAGAAGTTCCTCTAAAACTGGTGATTCAGCAGGTGTTGACAAACCACATCAAGTGCCAGGCCCTAAGTCAGCCAGTGTTGGACAGTGGGGCAGGCCAGACAATAGTGTTCTATAGTATTAGCACGAGGCGCTCGACACAAGTGACACTCAGTGAAGGGAGGCTCACCCTGCATCCCAGTAACCTGCCATGGTGGCCGGTAGCCAAGCCTCAAACGAGCAGAGGCTACATTGTTCCTCCGAACTATGAAGCCTCGACGACGGTAGGAATATTTGTGGTGGCAGACAGACTCATCGTGGGTAGGAAGGAGAGCAGCGGAGCGGACTCTAGAGAGGTATCATATCGGGGAGAGAGGACGTCCGACACCAGGAGGAAGCAGATGGCAGGCCTCCTTCGTGAGTCTGTCAACCGTAGTATTGTAACGTAAACCTTCATGGGATGGCACCCATAAAAATTTGACAGTCAAGGTACGAATACGTAATAAGGCCAAAACTTACAAAATCTGCTGAACAACATTAGAGAGTGTCTCCTGAACACTGGAGAGGTAGTAAAGTGCAGATTTGGAGTCACAAAAGATAGCAGCCTTCACTCGACGTTGACAAACAAGACTAACAGCAGGTGATTCCATGACAGGTGAGCAAACGGCACAACCTGTAGTACCATCCATTTGCAATGAACCATCAGTGTAGAGGCAGTATGGATCTGTGATGGAGGACGTCACTGTTTGTATGTGTTCCAGAGCCAATTGCCGCTGTAGAAAAGGCAGTTCCGACTTGGAGGAATGTGTAAAGCTCACATCAGGTGTTGGTAGCATCCACGGAGGGGGCCCTATAGATATGTCTGCAACCATTATATCTATATTAGGACTACGGAGCATAGAGGAAACACACCTTAAAAGAGTACGTTCAGCAGGCAGTATGGGAGGGACAGGGGAGTTTGGTCTAAGATAAGTCCTGACTATATCTGAGAGTAATGGGGTGAAAGATGTGGGAAATGGAGGCACTTGACAGTGAAACAAGTAACATTAAAGTAAATTATCTCAACTAATGGGGGAAGACGCTGCATATTCACTATCCTGGTCGACGTGGGAAAGCCTAGAATTATTCTCATCGCTCTTTTCTGAAATTTCTCTAAAATTTACAGAGTAGCCCTAGGAAGTTGAATTAAAGTAGGGGAAAGGTAATTAACAACTGAACGGATAAAAACAATATAGATGGTCCTAGCTACGGGAATGGAGATGCCTGAGGAGTTGCTAGTGAGCCACTTAAGTAAGTGGTGTAAGTCGGCACTGGAGGCTACACAACAAGTCCTGGACAAAGGGATGGTCTTAAGGTCTAGCAGGGACTACCGGACAAATATTGACTGGTGCGTCCAGATAGCGGTACTGGGAACACATGGGAATGACATTCTCTCCAATGGTGAATATTGGCCGAGCTTGAAGAAGGCGGCAGGTGAATATTCTGCTCTTATCTGGAAAGACGATGATTCCACATCGAGAGGAGGCCACAAAGGAGTCAAATAACAGCTGGAGACCCCTGAGCTAGGTAAAAGGAACACAGATATCGTCACAATAGCACGTAATTGTACTTCCAGGAATATCAGAGAGAGAAGGGAGCAACTGATGCATCAGAATGTTAAAATGAACACAGATATCGTCACAAGAGCATGTAATTGTACTTCCAGGAATATCAGAGAGAGAAGGGAGCAACTGATACATCAGAATGTTAAATAACAACGGAATGAGAACACCCCCTTGAGGTGTACCAAGATGAAAACTGCGCAAAGGACTGAGTGCACCACTGAAAAACACACGGAAGGTCCTGTTACTAAGGTAGCCCTAAATCCACCGTAGTAGATTACTGTTTATCCCAAAATCAACCAGTTCATCCAAAATGACATCTCTATTAGCAACATCGAAGGTATTTCGAAGGTCAATGAAGGCGGGAAATAGCTCATCAATCCTGGCTTCAAGAGCGAAGAAGCGGTTCTCGAGGGCCATACATCCTGCCATGAGGGTAGCGACAGAATTTGCAGAGGTCCAGGTCTGGAGGTGAGGCATGGCTGATTGGAGGAGCAGACTTGGGAGGTGATGGTGGCATAGGTGGAGGTGGCGCAATAGTAGAGTCATGAGCCTGGATCTGACGCCGAGCACATCCATGCTACGCATTAACCCCAGACTGAAGGCATCGTGGACTCTTCCATCAAGACGTATCCTCAGGAGGTGAAGGCTTAGAGGTGGAGGAAGCAGGAGATGATGGTTCACTCCTGACAGAACATGTCTTGGACTCATGGTTGGCGGCACACCATGCACAACCTCGGCCAGGTGGTGCAGTACCGGGAGATACACCCAAATCCCCAGCACCTGTAGCACCAAGGCTGGTCATTATGAAGTTTCTGCACCTTACACAGTGGAAGACAGGGGAGGAAATGAAAGGAAATCTTAATTGGAGGTGGGTCGCGAAGACTCCAAGGAAGACACAATAGGGTGAGGCAGAGAAGGTACGTCGTCCACACCTGATGCACCCTTCGCCGTCTTGTCAGCCGGAGGCAAACAGTCCAGACCATCAGGATCCTGCGAGGAGTCGGACGAGGCATCAACGGGTCACTTGGTAGAGGTTGAGAGCTGCAACCTCAGCTGCAGAGTGACTGAGGAGAGGGGTGAGGGTTGCGAGATGGAAGCACAGGCCAGTGATCCTAATCGTCTGACATAGTCAAGTCGGCATCCAAGTAGGAATCCACGCTCTTCATGAGGCCAGGCAAGGCCTAGATGGGAAACAAATAACTGAACACAAACAACTGAACACTCAATCAAGCGGGGAGACACACACACACAAACAGAACCACAACAAAACAGAACACAGTGCCTCATTATCATCATCGAGTACACCAGTCACGGTAATATTCTTCTCACGGTCTCTTTGGTGGAAAGTCTTCAAGCTTCGTTGTTGTTTTGTTAACATATCAGCTTGGCAAATGCATGCTTTATTAATTCTGAAAAGAAAATACTCAGTTGATGTGATCTTTCTTTTTTTTTTTAGTTTAGCGGTAATTGAGACATTTAATTAAGGGTGGGTGGGAGTAGGGGACAGGCTTGGGGGGGTGCGGGAATATGGGGACAGGCTTGGGGTGGGTAGAAAGCCTGTCACCCTATTCCTGCACCCCCCTAACCCCCCAAGCCTGTCCCCCTACTCCTGCAACCCCCCCCCCAAAAAAAAAAAAAACAAGCCTGTCCCCATATTCCTACACCTCCTTAACTGTGTGACACTTGAACATTGCCTACCACCTCTCTCCTCCCGTTATGCACACATTTTAAATTTCAACATAGCTGCCAAACAAGATCTCAGAAGAGGTATGTTTATAGAGTATTTTTATCTTAGAAATACATCTACTTTTATTTGACAAAGCGGGAAATGAAAGTCGAGGAACACTCTGTGTGTGTATATATATATATATATATATATATATATTGCGGAAGGAAGTACACAATTAGCCCTAGGCTCCACTTGTCCACTGCAGTTCGGTGAACTGCCTCTAGTATGTGGTGTCAACAAAATTGACACTTTTGACTGAGCCCCTCAGTGACTTACACCCATCACAGGCTGCTAGTAGGAGTTGTACCGTTAACTCAGGGTGATGCATTAATTTGTATTGTGTATAGTGTTTGCAGTTTAGGTTTAGAGGGTTGGGAGAGAGCCATTGTAGGACCCAGACTTGAGGATGGAAGTACACAAATAGCCCTAGGCTCTGCTTGTCCACTGCTTTTTCCATGAGGGAGTGCCTTTCACAAGCAATCATGTGGTTTAACCGAGCAGTGGCATTGCTGAGTGAGAACTTCAGTGACCTACACCCGTCACAAGCTGGTTGTGGGAGAGGTGCCTTGAACTCTTTCTGCTGCAAGTGTATGTTTTACCGCTGAGTGGCGCATCCCCTCATGAAGCCAACTGTCCTTTCCTTACGATGTCATCCATGAGGAAGCACACTTCAGTTGCTCTTATGGTGACTTGGTGTTCTCCGGTCTGCACTCGGGGTCTCCTTCTTAATTAAGCTGGCTGTGCTTGCACTTCAGAAGGTAGTGAATGAGTGGCTCTTCAGACCTGTTTCCACAGTATTGACACTCCTCCGATGCTTCTTTTGAAATGCTGTAATGCATCATTACATATCCCATCCTGATCCAATTGGTTGTGAGGAGTATCAATCCTGTTGCTAGGGTGTACCACCTGGCAGCACATGAGGTTGCAGAGACGTCTCTAAGTCTGGAAAGTATTTTATCCTTGACTGCAGCCTCGGCCATGCTCATGGTTTTCTTAAGGCTGGGAGGGATTTTGAATGTCGGAGTATCTTCAGTTTTGATGGCTGGTGTGGTCCACGATGGTGGCACACAGTACTCACCAGCTAGTGAGTAAAAAGAGAAGTTTGACGTTGAGAAGGTTGTGTACTGTGTCTACCAGCCTTCAGATCCACGTCCTTCTCTTTGCACTCTGCCTGTCCTACCTCAGTTCTTTGATGACCTCACTTTTGAAAATATTATCCCTATAGTGATGTATGGTTCTAGCTACCACACATGACACTAAATAGTCGATTCTGTCTTGGATAGAACCCAGACCGGATTCATGCTGCATCACTTCTGTTTTGGTCCATAATGGGGCACTGTATATGGGCATCGGAGATTTTTTCTGGATGCATTCCAGCTTGCATGCCAAGGTCTTTGGTATACCTGGAAACACTATGGCAGCATAATCGATCGGATGGTTTGTTTGTAGAATATCGTGAGAGTTTTGTTTGAGGCGTCGCTGTCATAGGACACAAGGGCCCTCAGGGATGCAAGTTGATAATTAGTCATATCCTGCAGGTACTCTATTTCTCTTTTCCAACTGAGGCTGTGTGTTATCCAGACTCCTTGGTACAAGTAAGTTGACACCCACTCAAGTCGGGTGTCCTGTATGTGCAGATGTTCTTGGGGAGCTCTCCCTTTGATGAACATTGCCTAGAATTTCTCTCTGGAGATTTTCAAACCCAGGTTTTTGCATTTCCCCTCGATCATGTCGAGACTTTTCTGAGCTCTTCTCATATTTCGCCCCTGAATCAGAAGTGCTAGATCGTCAGCATAGCTGATCAGTTTAACACTAGCCAGCAACTGGAGTTGCATTAGTTCTTCCATAAGAATTTTGAAGAGGGTTGGGCTTAAGACCCATCCCTGTGGAGCTCCATTTTCTAGGGACTGGTAATTCAATACTCGACCTTGGTACTTGACTCTGGCGGTGCAGTCCAATAGGTAGTACTGTACCCATATGAGCATTCGGCCTCTAACTCCCCTTTCTGCCAGTGCTTCTAGTATGGCATGAGAGTTTGCTAGTTCGAAGGCTTTTTCTAAGTCGAGAAATATGACAATGGCCTTTTGGTCCTTTACCATGCTCAGTAGAGATGCAATGGCAGTTGTGGTCCCAGTTTTCTTGACAAAGTCAAAGAGATGTGAATGCCACGGACCAAGAACCAAGCTTCCACAAGAGTCGGTTGAGCACCATTCTCTCCATGGTCTTATAGAGACAGCTCATCAGAGCTATTGGTTTGTATGTGCACTTCTCTTTGGGCTTTGGAATGGGTATAATATCTGCCTTTTTCCAATCCAGGGGTTATCTTTCTACACCACATGACTCGTTCATGATGGTTAGGAGGGCTGCGTGACCCCCAGTACCCAGTCCATAAATAATTGAGTATGTTATGCCATCATCTCCGGGTGCCGTGTCCTTGCTCTTCCTGGCTCTTAGGAGTTCATCCAGTGTGAACGGTCCATCAATCTCATCTCGCTCGAGGACTGCTACATCTAGTTCTCTTGTCTCGTGTCACAGAGCTGTTGTAGGTTGTCTTGTATTTCCATCGGGAGATTAGCTGTTGCTGCCTTTTCTGCAAAGTTGCTATTAAACCTTTCAGCATCTTTGAGGGGGTCGAGACTTGCAGGCGGAAGAGTTGCCATCCAGCTTGTAGCTATATTGATGTTTCTCCATATCTCTCTCAGTCTGCTGTGTTCATCAATGGTCGAACATCACTCATACCATTTCTCTGCTTTCACTCTTCTCGAGATTTCCTTGGCATGCTGTATCACCTCCCATAGAAGAGAGAGTGATTCAGCAGTAGGGTTTCTCCTGTGAAGTTTACTGTGTTTGTTGCTTCTCCTTTTCTGTTCCCTAATTTTGTCACGTCATGTGTCTGGCACCGGTCTTCTTTCTTGGGATGGATTTCTCAGCTGCTTTGTTAACTGCGTTATTGAATGCTGTGAGATTGGCGTCAAGGTCTTCTCCCATTTCGTTTTCGTCGTGCCAACCTTGTAGGTGGCTCTCGAACTTCCTACAGTCGGCCTTCTTGGTGTTCCAGCCTGGTAGTGGTCTGGGAGCATGAGGTCTGGTTTTTAGTTCCAGGCTTATCCTGATGGCATAGCGGTCACTGGTGAGGGTGGGTGTGTGGTTATTGTTTATTGTATATTGTATTGTTCACAGTATTGGTAGTTTAGACTGAATCTGGAACTTATTCATATACTGTATCTTTATCTTATTCATAATGATTATCTGGTTCATAGAGTCGGAACCGAGGTAAAATAATCATCAGACTTGTCAGTCTAAAGTTAGTTATCACCTGGCTAAGCTACCAGCCACAACCATTACATTCCGCTCTGTTCTATTGTGTTAATATTCTGCACTGTGTAAATAAACACCTTCGCCGAAGTCTGTGTTTCTTCAACCGCCACTGTATAGCTAACAACACAACAGTGGGGTGGATCCACCATTTCGAGCAGTGGCCGAGGTCTCTAGTATAAATAAAGTTTCATTAAATAGTGAGGCAGAAGAGAGGCTACTGTACTAACATCACCACGAAGCTCCACTGTCTCATCTGGTGCGGCACCCAGTAATCTCGGGGCTTCGCAAGAGTCACGGGCTACTTAAAGCCTACAGCCCGATGCGTGGCATCGTGTGAGGTACCAGTTCCTACACTCGCATCCGAAACACCTGCTATCAACCCTTTCTCTTACTGGCAGGTGTTTCGGATGCAAGAGTCGGAACTGGTACCTCACACGATACCGGGTGTATACGTTGGCAACGCTGAACTGGTGTAAGCAGGAGTGGAGGAGACTGTACAGTCGGCGGCAAAAGTCCTCTCGCCTCACTTGCTTCACCAAGGCACGTGATGTTCATAGACTCGAGATTATTAGGTGAAGAAAACGTGCGTATTTCTCGAGTCCATGAACACCTACCCTACACACACACCACGTCTCATCCTACCCTACACACACCACGTCTCATCCTACCCTACACACACCACGTCTCATCCTACCCTAAACACACCACGTCTCATCCTACCCTACACACACCACGTCTTATCCTACCCTACACACACCACGTCTTATCCTACCCTACACACACCACGTCTCATCCTACCATACACACACCACGTCTCATTCTACCCTACACACACAACGTCTCATCATACCCTACACACACACCACGTCTCATCCTACCCTACACACACCACGTCTCATCCTGCCCTACACAAACACACGTCTAATCCTACCCAACATACACGTCTCATCCTACCCTAGACACACACAGACACGTCTCATCCTACCCCATGCTCATTTAGGGGCTCCGTTTTAGGTGAGTTTGTTTCATATGTTCGAAACTATACGTTTTATCACAATATGTAAACTCATGTATTCATTTTTCGACCAACAGTACCCCAAGGTGTGGGTAACAACCCCTTCAAGGACACGGATCGCTCAGTGGCAGAATGTCACAACAATCAACGGACTGATTCACCTGGATATGCGTCTGATTGATGAACCTGAGAAGGTGAGAGAGAGAAGTGTGTTGGTTGTGGCGTGAGTGTGTGTGAGTGCATGTTATGGTAGTAGTATGTGTGTGGATATGTGGTGGTAGTTGCGTGTGTGTGTGTATGTTTGTGAGGGTAGTGGCGAGTGAGTTTGAAAGATGGCGGTGTGTGTTTATGTATGTGTGTATGTGTGATGGTAGTGGTGTGTGTAATATTATATATATATATATATATATATATATATATATATATATATATATATATATATATATGACCACTCCACCTTCTTTTCCTCCTGAACAGGGCATATATACCATCCACCTACTTCCTCCACAAGGCAACCAAATCACAACACAATTTAAAGTGGAGGATTTCGTGTTACCACGCTTCGAAGTCACTCTACTTCCACCACCATACAGTCTCGCTACAGACACTGTCTTCTCCTTTACTGTGTGTGCTAAGTAAGTGTGTTTGTATATTTTCAACGGTATCCCTTAGTTTTATTTTCGTGTGCTAGGTATGTGTGTCTGTAAATTTCAACAGGATCCCTTTGTTTTGTTTATGCGTACTAAGTATGTGTGCTATATATTTTCAACGGGATCCCTTTGTTTTGTTTGCGTGTGCTAAGTGAGTCTATTTGTACATTTTTAACGGGGTCACAATTGGTGTGATGTTATGAGTGAATTGGAGAACTATTGATTCTTCCAAACTGTGCCAATAAACACACTGCATCCGCCACCATCATGGTAGAAAAAGTGAACCATCAATATCTCCTTTCTCTGTTATTTGTTGCTTCAATCAGAACACTGTCCACATTCCTTCAAAGTACTGACATTTTACCTCTATGCAACGTTCCATCCTTTTCATATAGCATGATACTCGGAAGTTGGCATATTCTTCAGTTCTAAATTGACTATTGTAGCCAAGTCCTGATGAGCAAGGTTAGGTGAGTAGGGTGGATGGGGGAGAAGAGTGATCCCTTGCTGCTCCAGGTACTGCACAGTGAAGCGAGCTTTGTATTAGGCTGTGATTGTAGACTGTTGAAGCATTATATCCACACAGACTGGTACGGTACTTGAAAACTGAAAAAGATGACGAAAAGGCACTTGCAACTCCGAAATCCTTCCTTCATAATCTGAGGTTGTGTCTTACATCACTCAACCACACCATGTTGGACTACTTATCTCGGGTAATAAAATCGAAAGTCAACACTCATCTCCAGTATCAACATCAGAAACCGTTTTACACTATTTGGCTCAAATTCAGTAGTCAGAGACGACACACTCGCACCCGGAACGTTCCTTCCTTTGTTCTTCAGTCATCAAATGGGGCTCCATCATCAACACTTCTTCCTCAGATTTAGGTTTTCATGCACGATATGATATGCACTGCCTTAACTGATGCCAGATTCCAAGAATAAGAACCAAAGGGTAACAGCTGGATTTTCTTTGATAATGGAATGTGCGTAGGTTGTTGGTTCTTTTTAACCCCTAAAGACCGGTTGGCATGATATACTGACATACGGTAGAAACCGGGTCACACCATATACCGTTACAGCGTCTTAGCGCTATTTCGCGCCCTGTAGGGCTAGTTTTTCTTGTCGTTGGGGGAGAAAATTCACTCACAATATCGATCTGCTACCCACTCAGTCGATTCTGGGACCCCACGATGGCTGGGCGATTATTAAGTAATTGCCCTTGTCCGAATTTGTGCTCTAACGATCGTAAGACAATACCGTAGTGAATATATGTACGTGAGTGACACCATGATATTCCTACAAGGTTACAAATTATTATTTAGTGTATAGATCATGACACACGATACATAATGGGGTAGTAATAAGAAAATAACACCACAAAACACGCCCATACAGACACAATTGATAGTAAATATACGTGTTTCCTACGATACAAGTCGGTTTCTTTATCATTTTCTAAGTGACAGTTACACGATGATATATTCCTACAAGTGTTCATACTATACGATACATAATAATATTAATACGAATGAGTTGACAAGGGAGTTACGCGGGAAACTGTACACTAAGCCGTGGTCGAGTCTATCCCGCGCGTAGACCCAAACACACTGCCGATTCGCGTGCAGACATGGTCTAATTAAACTCGCCCTATCTCCAGAACTATTCATCGTACAGTCCTCCTGATGGTACCATTGGAAAGAGGAAGAGTTGAAGGTAAGGTTGGAACAATTTTGAAGTCAGTACACTATATAGGTTAAGAGTGTGAGCGTTGTGAATATTGGGCAAAAGGAATTTTGACACTAGCGGCAGGGTAGAAATGTCGAGGCAGGGACCCCCCCCTCCCGGTCAGCAGGGGTTAAGGTAACACCTGAGTTTTTACTAGTTTAATGAGTGGCAACAATGATGAATATTATGACTTGCGCAGAAGAGTTGGTAGCTTGAGTTACCTATAGGCCAATATGTATTAACATTTCTCACGATTGTGTTGTAACGCACATTGTAAAGAACACTAATCCCTCCTTATCATTTACGTTAACATTATTTACAATCTTTGGATGTACTTTATACGTAATACGCGAGTTATAATGTATTTCATATGCATTTATTGTGCTTAAAGAAAACTCCCTTCATGACGTCCTTATCCCGCGTTGGATGCCGCGTGATTGGCTGCAACTCCTTGCTGGTGATTGGCTGGCTTGGGTATTAAAACGAGCATGTATACAGTTCAAGAATATGCTACCGGTACCACACGAAATGATACCGCCCCGGACATATATCTCTGGACTAGAATTCATCGTATAAAGTAAAATGTGCTCTGAGTGGTCCTATGGTCAAACTGCAGTTCGAGATAAGTGAATCTTGGGTCAGTTTCTGTATAGCTTCGACTCTCAGAGTTGTAAGGCCGGAGAGCCTGGGGTTGAATCATGCTCTTATTTCATTGGGTTTCGCCATATTTGCTTTTGTCTGTTCGATTTTATATGAATAGTAAAAATCATCTTCCATTTCTGGTTTTATATATATCTATACTTTATATGATATTTTTCTTTGTAGAAAAAACATTGAAATCTCCTAATCAGTCTCGCTCTAACCTTGCTGGAGTGTGGACGTTTTCCTGGCGCTCTGCCTGCATTGTTGTTTGTGTTGTTCATGCATTCTTGTTTGTGTGTTGTTGTTTCTGTGGTGTTGTATATCTGTTTTGGTTCTGCGTTCTGTTATGTTGTGGTTCTCAATGTGTGTGTGTCCCTTGTTGATTGCATGTTCACTTCCCATTTAGGCCTTGCCTGGCCTGACCAGGGATTCCTGCTTGGAGGCCAACTTGGCCATGTCGGAGGATGACGAGTCTCCAATTGAGGATCACTGTCCTGAGCTGCCTTTGCGCAATACCCCCCCCCCCCCATCAGCTCAGAATGAACACAACTCATAAATTACTTTTACACTCTCCTTACATTTTTAAAAGTTCGTTGTCATGCTCTGATTTCGTCAACTGCTGACACCAATACTGATTCCATTTTCCAAAGAGCTAGTGTTGCCAGGTGTGCTTGACGAAATTACCCCAACTTCAACATCAGAAATTCTCTGTTTACATCAAAAATTCCTTGTTTACTCCTGGGTCGGCAGGTAGCTGGCAGTATAGTGGTTGCAGCAATCACTCACTAAAGCCGGGATGGTGGTTTTTAGCACCCAACGGGTTAAACGTGTCAGAATAAAAAATATAACACAATAATATGAAATATAATGTCACTGTCGTCTTGTCATACATAGCCAATATGATAAATAGAGCAAACGCGGAGGGTTGAAAATGCATCCTCACACGCTAGGTCGCTCACAGCTCTTTTCACACTGATGAGTACTGGCTAGGCCAGGCTCTTGACTCGAGGGAGTCCCTAGGCCAATATTCCCTAAGTTGGGAGGCTAAAGAAGCATGATAAGGAGTGTGCAAATTAAATAACCGCCCTGCTAACGTATGTCATCACTCGCGGTTACCCACACTTATTTGTGATGTCGACTTATATTGTTATTTGCGTGTAATGGATTAACGGGATCACTTCTCTTTTGTTTTAAGAGTGAGGGAGAGAGAGAGGAATATAATTTCATAAAAATTTGTGTTTAGAAGAATAGAGTTTGATGATCTCTCTCTCTCTCTCTCTATCTATCTATCTCTCTCTCTTAATAATCAACATTCATTTGGATAATTATCATATTTTTACCCTCCCACAGCTATACATTTGGGCAGCCAGTAAAAGGAAACTTATCCACCACCATTGACAATAACAAGAACGGAATGTGTAGAGTACACTTTACCAGGAATATTACTGTGAGTACTAAGCCACAGATTAATGCTAATATTTACTGTATTATTATATAATTTATTGTTCTTAAGAACCTGCATGATCATATTATCGTTGCATATTATATTATTTTTATTATCGTTGCAGATATTCGGTTGCACTGACGTTGAAGCGACTGCAGCGGAATTGCAAATAGCGGGCTGCAAGGTGGATACCCTCAGCGTGAATGCCGTCGTGACTGAGGAAGGGACTGGGGTTGAAAGAAAAGCCTCGACCACCACCTCCATCCAACGTACTGCTATTAAATTTAATAGCTTCTACAAAGATGAATATATGAAGCCTAATTTGCCATACACTTTCAAAGTAAGTTATGTGTGTAAGTTATAAGTTATGTGTGTAAGTTTTAAGGTATGTGTATAAGTTTAAAGTTATGTGTGTAATTTTGAATTATGTGTGTAAGTTTTAATTAAGTTTTGTATGTTTTAGATTCTACGAATTTTAAGTTTTGTGTGTACGTTATGAGTGTTGTTTGTAAGTTTCAAATATTCTATGTAAGTTACTTACAAATTGCGTTTTTGTGTGTTTATTTCACCTGGTCTTGATCATTTGCTCACCAACTGTTACCCTCCCGAAATGAGCTCCGAGCTCGTAGTGACCGATCTTTAGGTAAGGTTGGAACCTTTCCACACACCGAGATAACGAAGCACAACTCCTCGACTTACGTCCCGTACCTATTCTCTGCTAGGTGAACAAGGGTTACACATTTAACCCCTAAAGAACGGTTGACGTGATAGACCGTCTTACGTAAGGAACCGGGCAACTGCACCTACCGTCACAGCGATTTAGCGCTATTTCGCGCCCTGTACGGCTAGTTTTTCTTGTCGTTGGGGGAGAAAATACACTCACAATATCGATCCGCTATCCACTCAGTCGATTCTGGGACCCCACGATGGCTGGGCGATTTTTAAGTAATTGCCCTTGTCCGAATTTGTTCTCTAACGATCGTATGACAATACTGTAGTGAATATATGTACGTGAGTGACACCATGATATTCCTACAAAGTTACAAATTATTATTTAGTGTATAGATCATGACACACGATATATAATGGGGTAGTAATAAGAAAATAACACCACAAAACATGCCCATACAGGCACAATTGATAGTAAATATACGTGTTTCCTACGGTACAAGTCGGTTTGTTTATCATTTTCTAAGTGACAGTTACACGATGATATATTCCTACAAGTGTTCATACTATTTTTAGTGTTGAAATCATGACATACGATACATAATAGTAGTAATAGTAGTAATAATAGTAGTGAGTTGACAACGGACTTGGGCGGGAAACTGAACTCGCCATGCCGTTTTCACACCGCACTCACACATACACACAGACACACCCCTGTCTCGCGCTCAAACATGGTTCACTTCAACTCGCCCTATCTCCACAACAGCCCTCCCGATGGTACCATTGGAAAGAGGAAGAGTTGAAGGTAAGGATGGAACAATTTTGAAGTCAGTACACTATATAGGTTAAGAGTGTGAGCGTTGTGAATATAGGGCAAATCGAGGAATTTTGACGCTAGCGGCAGGGTAGAAATGTGGAGGCAAGGTCTACCCTTCCCGGACTGCAGGGGTTAAGGAAACAATCCCAAATTGTCTCCACCCGACCGGGGATTCGAACTCTCGGATGTGAGCCAAGCACGCTAACCACTACACCACCGGGCTGTTTGATGAGATAAAGTTCATTACACTTTAGACAGTAAGTTACAATAAGTTTTGTTTACCTTTCCACGCAACTAAAATCTGAAAAATGGTTCCAGCCGCAATTACAATTACTTCAGCTCAGAAAAAAACATGAACATGAAGGAAAACCCTTCAAAAGCTCTGGCTCTTAATGATTCAAGTGAAATACTAAAATATCCATATGTAAAGGTCTCAAAAATATTAATTATGTTTTATCTGGATTTTCGTATTCATATGGTTATATTGAAATTTTGAAAATTAACCCTTTTTATTGAGGGTGAACCCCTCGGTTGAACCCCCTCTCGGTTGAACCCCCTCTCGGTTGAACCTCTTAAATATTGGTTGAACCCCTTTTAAGAAGTGGTCACCCCAAGAAGAAACAATAATTACGATAAAACCTAGAGCTCTCGGCTTAGGCTGGAGCTAAAAAAAAATGATAATAATAATAATAAATGATTCAATGTCGGTAAAAGATAATGGATGGGAGGAAGAGAGTGAGTGAGTGAGTCAGTCAGTCAGTTGAACCCCTTTTAAGAAGTGGTCGCCCCAAGAAGAAGAACAATAACAATAATTACGATAAAACCTAGAGCTCTCGGCTTAGGCCGGAGCTAAAAATATTCCTTATCATCCATGACACAGAGGGTGGAAGTGTATGGCTCTGTGTGCGGCTGGTCAGTACACACACACTAATATCACACACACACACATAGTCACGCACATTATTACAGAACCCAACCAAAGGCTCAAATAGTCTCGGAGCTGGATTCCTTACGTGTCAGGTGTCCCTACAGCATATTCCTGAAGTTAATACTAGTATAAACAAGTTCTGCCCATCTAGTATAAACAAACTACCGCCCCTGAGCAGTCAGGCTAGCGGAGCTTATTGCTGACGTCATAAGAGTGATTCCCATTCAATTGGCCAACTTAATTATGTTATGGTTGGTAGAGATGTGGGCTGGTAATAGAAGGTGTGTCAACTCGAAACCATGTAATGTCTTGTGTATTTTTTTTAAGTCCTATTTTTTTAACAACACAGAAAACAGGTTAGGATAGGTTACTATACTTTTCAGCGCCGGCCAGACGCTGTATTTCGTAAATATTTCCTAAATTAATATTAGCATAAGTATAAAATTTCAGCACACTACCTTTAACATCCGAGTCTAATTTATGGCTGACATACCATATTACTATATGTGTTATGTTATGAGTTTACTGAGTGATATTAAACCTAATCCAGTCATCATATCTAAGGCGTTATAGAGAATCGGACGAGTGTGGGGTACTCGTGTAACCCTCCCCGTCCACCCCCACCCCGAACACCCCCCACACCACTCCTTCCATCCCTTCCCCAATATTGCATTATCCATCTCCCCGTTTCACTCTTCATCCCCCTCCCATCTTTGTTTTTTTTTCTTAGTCCAATTACGTACATAAATAATAGTTACATATTACAGTATGTATATATATATATATATATATATATATATATATATATATATATATATATATATATAGGTAAAGCCAGTACATAGTGTTCACTTGGTTGACCATTAGGACTGCAAACATGGACCTTCTATATACTATATGTACCGTATGTAAACATGCTGTTGTATAGTAATTATCAATGTGAAATACGTCTTGCCTTTAAGGAATTGTACTGTACAGTCTCCTCCATTCCCACTTTCACCAGTTCAGCGTTGGCAACGTATACACCCGGCATCGTGTGAGCTACCAGTTCCGATCCTCGCATCCGAAACACCTGTTAGTAAGATCTTGTAAGGGTTGATGGCAGATGTTTAGGATGCGAGAGTCGGAACTAATAGCTCACACGATGCTGGGTGTATACGATGGCCACGCTGAACTGGTGAAAGAAGGAATGGAGGAGACTGTACCATACTCTTAGTTAATAATCATATCTATACATATACATCTATATAACATTCTAATATATACTACAGTGATGGGAGAAATAGGGAGGGACACGAGTGATGAGGGAGGAGAGGAGCTAGGTAGGGGCAGAGGAGGAGGAAAGAGGGGTGAGAAGGGGGGATGTAGTTGTGGTTAGGAATGGTTTGGGAAGGTGTTGGGGGGCCACACTTTCCTTCGAATGCGTCAATATGACTGGCCAGATTTGTGTTATTTTTCATGAGTAAACTCCTCGCATAACACATATAGAAATATGGTATGTCAGCCATAAATTACGCCAAGATGTTAAAGGTAGTGTGCTGAAATATTATATTTATACAGAGATTCATTTAGGAGATATTTACGAAAAACAGCGTCTGTTCGGCGCTGAAACGTATAGTAGGTAATATTTAGTTGAATTATACTCCACACGCTCTGGTTGGTTCTAATACTAGGTTGCCGGAGTCTTATAGTAAAGTCTTAATCTTTAGTATAGTATCTACTTTAGGAATATGCGTTCCTGCACTGGCTCTAGATCTTTCCCACCCCTTGAAAAAGGGATATGGGGACATGATGATGATGATGATGATGTTTTTCTTTGCTATGAACATGTTTCCTGATTGTGTACATTTTCTTGAATGGACGTTCTTCATAATAACTGTGGTCGAGTGTATGTTACATGTCTAAAGATACGTTTTTCCTGACTGTGTACGTTTTCTTGGTTGTGTACAGGTGAGAGCAGAACGTCCAGACAACACGTTGGGTGTAGGTATACCAGTGGAGCTGTGTGCAGTTGAGCAGTGTAAAAATATTACCACAGGAGTCGATGGTCTGATTACAGCTGTCCTACCCAACTATAAATCTTTTAACGTACGGGTGAGTAGTACACACATAGCTACCAAACTATCGGTCTTTTCGTGTACGACTAAGTAGTACACACACACACACACATACATATATATACACGGAGTGTCCCTCGACTTTCCTTTCCCGCTCTGTCAAATGAATGTAGATGTATTTCTAAGATAAAAATACTTCATAAACATACGTCTACTGAGATGTTGTTTGGCAGCTATGTTAATTTTAAAAATGCTTGCATAAGGGGAGGAGGGAGGTGGTAGGGAAAGGAGAGTCGAGAGATACCGTATATATATATATATATATATATATATATATATATATATATATATATATATATATATATATATATATATATATATATATATATATATAAAAATAAATATATATATAAAAATATATATATATATATATATATATATATAAAAATATATATATATATATAAAAATATATATATATATATATATATATATATATATATATATATATATATATATATATATATATATATATATATATATATATAAAATATATATATATATATATATATATATATATATATATATATATATATATATATATATATATATATATATATATATATATATATATATATATATATAAAAATAAATATATATATAAAAATATATATATATATATAAAAATATATATATATATATATACATATATATATATATATATATATATATATATATATATATATATATATATGCAGACACGATTAGGCAGACTAAGGGAGATAGCGCTAATACACATAAATCTCTTTCTTGCCAGATGAAGGCTATGAACTGCCGTGTTAACATGCATTCGTCAGAGTATTCCCTGGACATCAGTCACTTCTTCTCCCCCTCCAATTCCTCCATTCTGATCTATGCACCTGAGGGGAAGCTCAAGTGTCCTAAGGCACAATCAGCATCTCAGCACATTCTACCTGTTCTATTCTCAGCCAAGGATCAGCCAACAGCGATCATTACGGTGCAGGTGTGTGTTCATTCTTATTTGCGTGTATGTGTGTATATTTGTGTGTATGTGTATATTTTATCACTAATGAGGAATGTGTGTGCCGTGTGTGTATTTTGTGTGTGTATTTAGGTATAATTTTGTCATTTTTCCCTGCCTTGTGAAGGGTATGTGTATTTTGTGTGTGAAGTTTCCAGTATTTCTTTGCATTCTATACTAGGTTTGGTGTTGGTTTTAATTTCATAATATGTTTGGTATAATTTCACACTGTAATTTCGGCGGTAAAAGTTCTGTCGCCTCACTCAGCGCTTCTTGAAGGATAACGTAAAGGATAATGATCAAACAAACACATTCAACATATTGAATTACAATATCCAGAGGGCAAAATAATAATGGTTTATTTTTTTATAGATTATGAATAGGTGCAGCTTAAATGTCCATATTGTTCTTCATGACTTGGCAGATGTGGCAACAGTACCTTTGTCGCCGACTCTACAATGTACTAAAGAGTGTATTAAGTACTCTTTCCATAGGTTGTGTCTCGTGGTAGAATTCAGTACAGCAACACTCAGAATCAGTTTGTAGTAAATATTTATCCCTATGATGTACTAAGCTATGTAGTAAACCATGTACTCTTCTTTCCATAGGTTATTTCTCGTGGCAGCATTCAGTACACGAACACTCAGGAATATCAGTTACCATCTGGACCTTTGCCCATCAATACAGAGCACCTCGTTGAACCCCTCCCTCCCCCACTCCCAGGGACGGTGAGGGGAGCGATTAAACTACCCATCAGTCTGCCCGACACTGCCTCACCCACTGTAAAGGTTAGTAGTCTGTTTCACCTCCTCCTTCACAGTCTGTTTTACCCCCTTCCTCACAGTCTGTTTTACCCCCTTCCCCACAGTTTGTATCATCCCCTCCACAGTCTGTTTTACCCCCTCCCCCACAGTCCATTTCATCTCCTCCCCCACAGTCTGTTTCATCTTCTCCCTCACAGTCTGTTTTATCTCCTTCCCCACAGTCTGTTTTACCCCTACCCCTACAGTTTGTTTAATCCCGTCCCTGAATGTCCTGAAAGTTGTTCCGGAGCTACGGGCTCCCAGGACAAGACGATGACTCCTTCTCCGGTATGGTGATGTCGTTGATCATTTAGTGAGTTGCTTTCAGCAGCCGCACCGATGGAAGTGATCCACGTTGGGCTCATCAGGAACATATTTCAGGAATTTATCAAGGCGGGTTATAAAGATATCACTTGTCACACTGCTTATATTACGCAGATATCCTGGTAGAGAGTTATACAGCCTTGGACCTACCACAGACAGGCTGTGGTGTCTAATGGTTATCACTCTGCCAACACGGATGTTCTCTATGGGTGACACACCCATAACACCCATACGTGGATGGTTTCTGGCAGTGATGCCAATGCGACTCACGTTTAGCATATGCTTATTAATTTTATAATATTCCATGTATACATAATTATATGCCTTTACGTCTTTCGAGTGAGTACAAGTACAGTTTCCCGAGTCGATCCCAGTAATTACAGTCCTTCACCAGAGATATTTATTTTATCAATTTTGTAAAGCTTCTTTGCTCCCCTTCTAATGTTTCTGCTTCACTCAGTTTCCATATATAGGTGCCACAACTGACAGCTATATTCCAGCAGAGGTAGAAGCAATGAGCGACACAATGTAATCATTCATTCATCTCGACTAGTGAAAATACGTAATAACCATCCCATCTGCATTCTGTACTTCTTTACAACCTGTCCATTGTGGGTCCCAAGCAAAGCATCACTAGTCATTACAATGGATTGGTTGACGGTCGTGTACAAACTATATAAAACAATAAAATAGGCACTCCTAATCATGGATATACTAATATTATTCCCATATGAGTTGAAATTCACGAAAAATAAGGGTAAATAAGTGGTGGAGAAACATCGTACCTCACACCGTTTTGTGACGTCACCAGACACACGTGTAGCGACAGCTACTACAGACTTCCTACAAACAACACTAATAAATCTCTTTTCTGGTGCGTTTTTCCTTGTGTTTTTGCACTTTGGGACAAAACACCATTGTTGGCTATTGGTTGGCATTGTGAAGATGAAGTATATCGTCCGTAAAAGCACAACAATACCACATAACTCCCCTAGACATCACAATCTCTTGTTTTCAAAGGTAACAAAAGGTTGGCGCGGCCTATGTGTATGGCTAGTGATGGTACGGATGCGCAGCCATCAACTTCCAGTATGTGCAACTTTGAATGTTTATATGCCAAATAATATTTATCTTTGTCAAATAAATTACAAACCAGGATAATTCAGCTCATTTATTAACGATGTAAATTGTTTAATATAATTTTTTTCGGATAGTCAACCAGTCCATTCCGAGATCCTTGACCGTTTTCTTCTGTTCTATAATTATCTGTTCTCTTGAGTGTTTTGTATGAGGTTTGGTTTTTGATGTAATTTTTTTTACGATACCGTATCAACTGAAATTTCGTGTTGCTAAAATTCATATTATTCTCTTCCGGCCAGGCATAAATAACATTAAGACCGTTTTGCAAGTTCACTGTATTATTTACATATGTTATCTCACAGTATATCCTGATATCATATGCAAATGATTTTACGGTGGAGTGGACGACTGCGCTGCTAATGTCTGCAATGTGTACCATGACAGACCCTTGAGGTACACCACTTACAACTTCTGTTGATTCACTTGACTGGGTAGTAGCTCCCATCAAAGCCACGACATGAGTTTGATTAGTTAGAAAAAAGTGTATCATTTTCCAAGTGTACCAGCAATTCCAAGGTCTCATAATTTATGCAAAAGAACACCATGGTCTAACTTATCTAGGCTATTTCAAACCCCCAGTTGCAGAATTGCTTAATATGCTGATCCACACTCCATTCTTCCCTTCTCTGCTACGATATAAATGGTGTCATGCGATTTTCCGTCCCTCGACGCTGATTGTTGCCAGATACTTATAGAAAATCTGCCCAACGACCGATGGCCAGAGGGACAATGGGTGATATTGGGGTTCGAACGACGTTTCGAAGGCCGGTATGGTGGCTGTCGATCGCCTGAGAAGATGGTTCGAGCGCCATCGCTCTGCCAGCTAGCGAATGTCTAGCGAATGTCACGTTGAATTGTGGGAACATGGTGCTGCGATGGAACACATCGATCGATAACATAGCATGACCTCGGCGACATTGCTCGAATATGCGCAAGCTCATCAATCGCCTGAAGATTTCCATCGACAGAAAATTGTTTGCCTGGTGTACATATAACTGGGGGCTCTGACCCAAACCCTTGACATTCTATCATTTCCATTTGACTGTAACCCTTTCATTAATTTCACACATTTTTCATATGACTGCAACATATTAATTATATTCACACCTTTTTCATTTGACTACAACATATTAATTAATTTCACCTTTTACCACAAGACTGTAACCCATTCATTCATTTCACCTTTTACCTAGTGCTGTGTTATAGAGATAAAATGGCGTCTAATTATGATGAAATCTTCATTACTGATATATGCTGTGGTCTTTATTACTGATATTCACTGTAGTCTTCATTACTGATATATGCTGTGGTCTTTATTACTGATATTGGCTGTAGTCTTTATTACAGATATTGACTGTAGTCTTTATTACTGATATTGGCTGTAGTCTTAATTACTGATATTGGCTGTAGTCTTTATTACTTATATTGGCTGTAGTCTTTATTACAGATATTGACTGTAGTCTTTATTACTGATATTGGCTGTAGTCTTAATTACTGATATTGGCTGTAGTCTTTATTACTTATATTGGCTGTAGTCTTTATTACTTATATTGGCTGTAGTCTTTATTACTGATATTAGCTGTCTTTACTACTGGTATGTCATGAGGTCTAACTAGTTATAATGAAAATGCCTCTTTCAGAAGTGTACTGAGAGTTACTGTGAGTTAGTTATAATGAATCCTGTAACATAATGGGATCTTTACTACAACTTTATAATGGGATCTTTCTTACTACATCTATATAATGTGGTCTCTATTACAGCTATATAATGGGGTCTCTATTACAGCTATATAATGGGGTCTTTACTACATTGAGACCTTCATTACCAGCATACAATGGGGTCTTTACTACATTGAGACCTTCATTACCAGCATACAATGGGGTCTTTACTACATTGAGACCTTCATTACCAGCATACAATGGGGTCTTTACTACATTGAGACCTTCATTACCAGCATACAATGGGGTCTTTATTACATTGAAACTTCATTACCAGCATACAATGGGGTCTTTACTACATTGAGACCTTCATTACCAGCATACAATGGGGTCTTTGTTACATTGGGACCTTCATTACTTCAGGTGTTGATATGGTACATACGAGCAGACGGTGAGGTGGTATCGGACACCCGTGAACTGAAGGTAGAGAAATGTTTACCTCACCAAGTCAACCTTCAATGGTCCACACCCAACACACAGCCGGGACATCCTGCCACATTGACACTCACCTCGCTACCTGAAGCTGTCTGTAGTCTGGGTCAGTTAGTAGTGATTCTTGTCCCACCTCTCTATTACCTTCTCCCATTCTGAATTTTATAACGAATTTTGTCATTAATATAATAATATTTTGAGAAATAATATGCATATAATAATAATATCCATTTAATTATAATACAACTTTAATAACAACATATTTATATTAAAATTATATATATATTTAAAAGGGTCATACTCTTGTAGTAAATTGGAGCTCCTTAATTTCTCCAAATTTTGCCACGAAACAGGAACACATGAACAAAAATTATATTATTATTTATAATGTCTTGTCCATATTTCAGGAGTTGTTGATAAAAGTTCCGAATTGTTAGCAGTTGATCCAGATCCAATAAACCTTAACAAACTATTCAGCCTTATAAACACATTCAAAATTAACAGCGACACGAACAGAAAAAGTAATGATCAGAGGTATTGTAAAGCCAAACTACAAGCATCCCAGTCTCCAGGTATTGTACCCACACACAGAACATATTTATTGTGAAGTCAGTCTGATAGTAGCAACACACACACACACGCATACACACAGAACATAGTTATTGAGAAGCCAGTCTGATAGCAACAACACACACACACAGAACATAAGGTAGTTATTGTGAAGCAAAATACAACACACGTACATACATACACAGAAATTGTTATTGTGAAGAAAATAAAGAGGGGCAACACACACACACACACACATATATATCAAGAATTCACACTTCACCATGAGATATGTATACAGAGTAACCACAGGAGAAACCAAAAGCAGAACAGTAAGTACTTTCGTATACTACATCTTCAGACAGAATGAATACAGAGGAGTCAAGTTGGAGTATATATACATAGAGAGTACAAAGGGTGGTGGGCAAGCCAATCAAATCACCGGATTACCTGACCTCACCTCACCCCACCTGTCCGTCTAGTCTGGTGGAAATTTCTTCATTATTAATTCTGTTAACACTTTATCACACCTAAAATGTCCATAACTCATGTTTACATTTTTATCATATGTACCAGAGATTAAACAAGATTCAATTACATTTCTTTCACGGAAACATTTAGTTTTGGCTAAAGTCTTACATTCTGTCCAATTGATATGATGGTTATTATTAGCTCTATGTTGAAACAATCCACTACTATGCTGACCTGTTTTTACGCTATATTTATGCTGTGATATCCTAGTTTTCAAATTCTTCCCAGACTGTCCAATATATAAGTGGTCACAATCACGGCAGGGAATTTTATATATTATTCCTGAGTCACTTTCTGGGCTATTTCTGATTAAGGATTTCTGAACAGTATTGTCATATTTAAAAACTACCTGTACATTGAGTTTCTTTAAAACATGAATACAATCAAGACAATTTTCATGGTATGGGAGAACAAGAATTTTGTCATGCTGTTGTTGACGTGGCCTTTCATCTCTTGCTGTATAATAACGTTTCTTTGCTTTGTTATGGCATTCATTTAGAATAGTTACTGAATATTTTAGTTTCTGTCCGATTTCGAGTATTGTTTTTAACTCAGTATCTAGGAACTCTGGGTCTGAAATTCGATAAGCCCTTAAATACATCGAAATAAAAACAGACTTCTTTACATTAATTTGATGGTTGGAATAATACTGAACATAGGACAAGATGTTTGTGGGCTTTCTATACACTTTGGTCTTAAGAACACCGTTATCCTTAACAATTTGTACATCTAAAAAGGGAAGAGTGTTATTTTGCTCGACTTCAACTTGACTCCTCTGTATTCATTCTGTCTGAAGATGTAATATACGAAAGTACTTACTGTTCTGCCTTTGGTTTCTCCTGTGGTTACTCTGAATATATATATATATATATATATATATATATATATATATATATATATATATATATATATATATATATATATATATATATATATATATATATATATATATATATATATATATATATATATATATATATATATATATATATATATATATATATATATGTATATATGAAAAATTATTAACTCACCCTATGACTTTAATCTGAAAATTAAGAGAATTTTGTTATTATATATTATGTAAAATTTAATATTATTTTCTGTATTTAGACATTTTTATTTGATGTTACATACTGTATATTAATGTTGTAGTTTAAAAAAATTATGTAACTTTGTTTTGCATAATTCTATATTTAATTTTGTAGTGCAGTTGTTTTTGTATATAAGTTAATTTTGTGTTTATCTATCATCACATACTGTACTTAATATATTTTATAATAACAATATCATTATTATTATTATTATTATTATTATTATTATTATTATTATTATTATTATTATTATTATTATTATTATTATTATTATTATTATTATTATTATTATTATTATATTATTATTATTACTTTTCAGGTTATCGTTACAATAGATACTCCAGTGACTATGTTGATGCCCTGACAATGTTTGATGTAAGTAAACACCATGATTTGGTAAATAGGAACGGTATGTAGGAATGTGTGTGGTGTTGACGATGGTATAGTACCGGTACGATGGCTGGGTAGTGTGTACAATGGATCTTTTTGGTAAATTGGATGACTAATGAGTTCTCCATACAGTCCCACGAAACTACACCAGATAAACGAATATATTGGTGGCCACTTGTTGCTTGATATAGTTTGGAGCAATCGGTTACTCCAGATTGCACGTCATTATTATTATTATTATTATTATTATTATTATTATTATTATTATTATTATTATTATTATTATTATTATTATTATTATTATTATTATTATTATTATTATTAATATTATTATTATTAATATTATTATTATTAATATTATTATTATTAATATTATTATTATTAATATTATTATTATTAATATTATTAATATTATTATTATTAATATTATTATTATTAATATTATTATTATTAATATTATTATTATTAATATTATTATTATTAATATTATTATTATTATTATTATTATTATTATTATTATTATTATTATTATTGAATTCTCTTTATATTATATTTTTGCAGGATGCTGGGGTTCACGCCTTCACTGACTACACCATTGAAACGAGACCTTGTGTCAAGAAAGGTAAAGGTTCTGATTGTAGTATTCTGATGGTTGTGGTATTCTAATTGTTGTAGTATTCCGATTGTTGAGGTATTCTGATTGTTGTCCTAATTGTAGTGATTGTAGTGGCCTGTGTGTGGTGATTGTGTTTTGATTGTCCTATTCTGATTGATATGTCCTCATTGTGGTGTCCTGATTAGTCTCTTCTGATGGTCCTGTCCCAATTTTTGGTGTCCTAATTATCCTGTTATGATTGTTTTGTCCTGATCGTTTAGTTATGATTGCCCTGTCCTGATTATCCTATTATAATTGTCTTGTCCTGATTGTCCTGTTATGATTGTCCTGTCTTGATCGTCTTGTCCTGATTGTCCTGTTTTGAATGTGGTGGCTGATTGTCCATTTTTTATTATAAATGTTTGAATTTCATGTACTGATTGTGGTGGTTTGATTGTCCAGTTCTGACTGTTACAGTACATTTTATCCCCGTTTATAAAGTTGTATATGTATGTTAAAGTTAAAGTTAAAGTTGCAGGGTTTTAGTTCAAGTATCTGTCTCAGCTGAGACACTCTCCTGAACGTCAGCCAGGCCAGCCCAACTCCCCACCATGGTGCCCAGCCATGGCAGTAACCCCCCAGTAAACAGTTTTAACTCTCGGACCTGGGCGAGGCTCGATCTGCCGACCTCACGGATGCAAGGCAGGCGCGTTACCACTGTACTAGCCAGGGGCTATATATGTATATAATTATAGAGTTGTATGTATGTTTGTGAGTAGCCTATCTATATAATACAAAATAATATAGAATTATAGCGTGGAGGTGGGGAGAGGGAGAAAGACAAAGTACCAATTCCCAACAGTCGTTTTCGCTGAAATTTTGCACATAGATAGCAAAGCACCAAACATGTTCGCACACCGAGTCCCGACCCGGGGTGAACTTTTGAAGTTTTTTTTTTTTTATAAAGTTGTATGCATGATTGTAAGTATATAATTATAGAGTTGTATGTATGTATCTGTGAGAATATAATTATAGAGTTATATGTATATGTGAGTTATTATCGAGTTGTATGTATGTTTGTGAGTATATAATTATTGTTGTGAGTATATTATTATGAGGGCCAAGCAAAGATTATACTACCAACCACTCCGATGTTTCGTAAGTGTGTGGATGCATGTGTGTGTTATGTAAAGGGTATAGTTAAGGTATGGCGGAGTTCATGGTGTGGTACACAAAGTGTTGGGTAATGGTGATGAGTAGGCGGTATTGAAGATGTGTTAAGTAGGGGTAAAAGTGATCTAGCTGATTTAGTAAATATGTTACAGAGAGGATTGTGTTATAAGTATTGGGTAGTGGTGATGTGTATGGATTATTGAAGATGTATGTGTGAGTGTTGTAGGTAGGCGAGGGTGTCTTCTAGTTACCAAAAAAATAATTAATACATAAGTGAGCAGGACGGTAAATGTACTGTACCATATACCGTGGTTGGCTCCTATTTATCACACTAAACACGTTTGTACCCACCTCAGATTTTGTCTACCATATCAACATCACTTCAGATACCTACACGTCCGTAACGTCCGGTACCTCTGGTGGCTTTGGTGGCATCCCCAGCTCTATCGGTCCCTCTGATAGTTTCGCCAGCTCTTTCGGTTCCCCTGGTGACTTCTCCATCTTGTCCGGTTCCCCTGGTGGCTTCTCCAGCTCTTCCGGTTCCCCTGGTGGCTTCTCCAGCTTTTCCGCTGCCATAACCGTGTCTTCCACCAGTGGGTAATGTTGCCTACATTTGTTGTGAGTAACAATGATCTATGTATATATTTATGTATGCATATAAGTATACGTATACATTTCGTAACGCGATATTTTAAATCAACGCAGCAGTATTAATACTTGACCAATGTTTTTTTTTATGTTTTGGCTATTGTTACGTCCCCAGCCCCGAGTTGGCTGAGGCACATAATAAGGTTAATTATATAGAGAGAAAGGGGGGCAAATTAAACACTGAGTTGTAAAATTTGAGATCTCTTTTTATCTTATATCAAATCTTGTTCTGTTTTCTACAATATTCTCCTAGAAATAACCTGAAATTAGTCTTGGAATATTATAATAATATAAGGTATTGATATCTAATATATAGTGAAGATGTTTCTCTCTACTAAAACATAATGACGATGTGACATAAGCTTTCCCTTGTATGGGTAGTGAAGATATGTCACACCGTAACACCCCTTTTCCAATTTTAGATGTGTTCTCTCTTAATTAAGGGGCCTCGCATCTTATATGAACACGTGAGAGTGAATCTGCTATTACGTTATCTCTCCCCTTTATGTGAATAATTACTAAGTCATATTCCTGTAACAGTAGACACCATCTCATCAGTCTTAGATTTGAATTCTTCATTCTACTTACAAAAATGATCCGTAAACACTTCTATGGCATCGTACCCCCTTTTACATAAACATCGAAATGATTTAAACACCTAATCAGTGACAAAGCCTCTTTTTCTATCGTACTATAACCCCTCTGGTAGAGGTAATAATTTTTTAGAAAAATAAACCAACCGGATGATCGATCCCCTCTTTCTTTTGCATTAATACTCCTCCGATACCTTCCCCACTGGCATCAACATATAACTTGAAAGACTTGTCATAACTTGGTGTTACTAACACAGGAGTATTCATTAAAATGTCTTTAACTTTAAAAAATGCCTCATTACAGTGTTCATTCCATTCGAACTTCACTTGTTTTGGTAATAATCTGGTTAAAGGTAGAAAAGTTCTTACATAATCTTCGGTAATATCCACTCATCTCCAGAAATCTTAATAGTTCCTTCTTTTTGTTGGAACATGTACGTCCATAATGGCTTTGACCTTGGCATTCAGTGGTCTCACTTCCCCTTGTCCAACTCTAAACTCCAAATATTCTACAGAGGCCTTTACAAAATCACTCTTTACTAGATTCACTGTGAATTTGGCCTCGTTCAGTTTCTTAAATACTTCTTCCAACAACTTAAAATGCTCTTCCCAGTTCTGAGAGTATAATACTATATCATCAATATATACAGTACAACATTTTACTCCCTTTAATACTTCATTTACCAATTTTTGAAAAGAACTGGGATTATTCTTCATATTGATACAGTCCATCCATACTTACAAAAGCCGACAATTCCTTAGTCATTCCCACCTGCCAAAAACTCTTGAGTAGATCCATTTTTGTCACAAACTAAGCATTTCCTAGTTGGTCAATACAATCATCTATTCTAGGAAGGGGATATGAATCACTCTTAGTCACAGCATTATTTTTTCTAAACTCAGTACAGAACCGGTTCATTCCCCCCGGTTTAGGTACCAACACACAGGGTGAACTCCATGGACTATTACTAGCTTCTGTTAAATCATTCTTTAACATATACTCTATCTCCTTCCTCATAATTTCTCTTTTTTTTATTTACTTTATATAGATGTTGTTTAATTGGTTTTACATCATCGACCTCCACATCATGTACTATTGCATTTGTTCTTCTAGGAGTATTAGGAAATAGAGATATGTATTTGTTTATTATCTTCTTCACTTCTTCTTTTTCATCTCTACTCAAATGTTTCAGCTTTTCAGCAACTGTCTTAACACTGTCGAGTTTTCCTAGCTTTGTCCTTCACATTTAACTAGATCCTCTTCATTCGTTACATTTTTTTTTCTCTAACAACACAAGACTTCCACAGTTAGCGTTGTCGTTTATGCCCACAACATTCTCTCTATATCATATTCCAAGAATAATTCCAGTTATCTCTATATTATGAGATATAATCTAGGAGATTATTGTAGAAAACAGAACAAGATTTAATATAAGATAAAAAGAACTCTTAAACTTTACAGCTCAGTGTTTAATTTGCCCCACTTTCTAGATAATAATTTCTGTTACGTCCCCAGACCTGGGTTGACTGAATCTAACAAGGAAAGTGTAGAACATGACCCTGCTCCAAGGACTAACTTCCCAGAGGCTTGGCTGTGGGATTTGGTGGTGATACCGTGAGTTGATCTTTTATTTTGGTTTGGGTTTCAACGTTCGAGAGAGAGAGAGAGAGAGAGAGAGAGAGAGAGAGAGAGAGAGAGAGAGAGAGGTAGGAGGAGGAAGTGCTGACAGGAAAGGAGAAGGTATCTCCTCCTCCTACACGTATCACTGCTCATATGACTAACTTTCCAGATACTTGGTGGTGATGACCTGAGATCTATACCTACAAAAAGAAAAGCATTGTTTTTCCTGTTCCAAGTTAGAGTTCCTTTTTTCGAAAATGTGACATCGGAACATAGAGTAACATTTCTCAAATGTTAGCAGAGGTTTGGGGTTGTTTATGTAAAACATTTTGATATCGGAAATGACTACGAATGTTTGGACTGTGCCAGAATTGCAAAGTTGTTTTAACAAGTTGTTTGTAATCAGTAACATCCACTAAGCATAACTATTTCTAACAATTTATCTGTTTTTCTAACCCAAGCCATTCCCTTTCAGTTCTTAAATGTCCCTCCTTTCCTTCTGTGTACTTCGTGTTTGCTGTCTTGACTTCCATTCTACTTATTTCTAACATTTTGTCTACTTACATAAGGTATGCAGGTAGATTATCTACCTCAGGAAATGGACAAACCTGCCATGCATAGGCTCAGGTCACCCATGGACAAGGTGTAGTACCTGTCAAGTCCCTCGTTCCAGGGTTACAGTGAAGCTCTAGTCAGCTGGGCCTGCGGTGAAGAAGGCATCGGGCAACCATTTCACTAACTTGCCCATGAACTAATCATGGATCATGTCTTCAAATAGAAATGAAGTGAAAGGCGTTACCGGGATTGCCAATCATATAAATGGCAATGTCGCGCCCGGCAGGAGAGGTAGCAGGGCTTCTCAGGTCGTTATTCAGCAAAACCCCTGCTATAAGATGAGGATTGGCACGTGGAATGTCAGAACAATGAATAGGCCAGGAAAACTAGAGAATATTATGCATGAGATGAACAGAATGAATATGGATATACTGGGACTATCAGAAGTGAGATGGAAAAAAGAGTGGAGACTACATTGATGGAAATACTAGAGTCATTTATTCAGGAGGTGAAAGAGCTGAAAGAGGAGTGGCCATACTTGTTAAAGGGAAAGTTAGTAGATATATGGAAAAGTATGAGTGTATCTCGGATAGATTAATGTGGTTAAAAATAAAGGGACAAAAAGTAGATACCATTATCATGCAGGTCTTTATGCCCACTAGTGAGCATCCGGAAGAAGAAATAGATGAAATGTATGATACCATAGAAGAAGTTTTAGATAATGAAGTAACAAATGATAATGTAATCATTATGGGAGACTGGAACAGTATTGTGGAAGAGGGATGGGATGGGAGAGAAGTAGGCCTGTTTGGACTGGGCAGAAGAAATGAGAGGGGGTAAAAGCTGGTTGAATTCTGTCGCAGGAAGAAACTTGTGATAACCAATACATGGTTTGAAAATCACCAAAGGAGGAGATATACGTGGAAAATGCCAGGAGACATAGGAAGGTACCAGATTGAATATCTCTTAGTGAGGCACAGATACCGAAATGCTGTAGAAACCTCGAGAGCATATCCTGGAGCAGACGCTGACACAGATCATAACCTTGTACTAATGGAAAATGAGATAAGGTTTAAGACCATAAAGAAGAGTAAAGCTAGAAAGAAATGGAATACAGAAAAGTTAAAGAGAGAGCAGCATGCCGGTACCAATTATGCATCAAAAGTAAATGAAAAGATACATGATCAAAGAAAGTATGAAAATTATGGGAATTTTCAAAGAACAACTTATCAGAGATGGAATATATTGAAGGATTCAATGAAGAAAAGTGGTGAAGAGTGTATTGGATATATGAAACAAAGAGCAAAGAAGGCTTTGGTTACAAGAGAGATGATAGAGAAAATGGATGTAAGGAGAAAATGGAAAAACAAGAATACAGAAGAAGGAAATAGGATGTATAGAAAATTAAATAATGAATTGAGAAGAGAAACTGATAAAGCCAGGGAAAAGTGGCTTGATGAACAATGCATAGAAATGTAGAAATGGAAGAACTACAAAGAATAGGTAGATATGATTTACTCTATCATAAAGGGAAACATATACGAGAGGAGAAAAGAAACAGTCAAAGGGTGCAGGAAATAGAAGAAAAGAATGGACAAAAATTGACTAGAGCAGTATATATATGAAATAGGTTTATTGAATATGTTGAAGAACTATATGATAAACAAAACAAACCTGACATAATAGTAGAAGAGATTGATGTTCAAAAGGATTTTCTAGGACCTCAGTTAATAGAAAGTGAAATAGAGAGAGCAATAAAAGACCTGAAAAACGGTAAGTCTCCAGGACAAGATGAAATTCCTGCTGAATTTTTGAAGAATTTTGACGGAGAAGCAAGAAAAGAATTGATATAAATTACTAAAGACTTATATGAAGAGGGTGAATGGCCAGCTGATTTTGTAAAGTCTTATTGTGATAACCCTCCCTAAGAAAACAAGACCAGTAATATGTTCAGATTACCGAACAATAAGTCTAGTTAGTCATGCTTCTAAGATAATACTGAAAGTACTTACTAGAAGGGTGACGAATAAAGCTGAACAGTTCATAGGGAAAGATCAATTTGGTTTTAGAGCTGGGTGTGGAACGAGAGAAGCAATTGGTATCATGAGGATAATGAATGAAAAGATGATAGAAAATGATCAGGAAATTTTTGTGTGCTTTGTTGATTTCGAAAAGCTTTAGACAGAGTACAGTGGAGAAAACTGTTTGAGATACTGAAAGAAATTGGTGTGGACTGGAGAGATCGTAGGTTGATAAGAAATTTGTATTTGAATCAAACGGTAAGGGTAAGAGTTGCTGAGGGTGAATCAGAACCTGGAGAAGTTGGAAGAGGTGTGAGACAGGGATATTCTCTATCTCCAGTATTATTTAACATCTATGCAGAAGCAATGATGAATTAAGCATTGTTGGAACTGGAGGAGGGAGTGAGAGTGGGTGGCAGAATGGTTAAGTCAATTAGATTTACAGATGACAAGGCAATTGTATGTAACAGTGAGACGGGATTGCAGGAAATGGTTAATAGTTTGAATAAAACAGCTGAAGAATATGGAATGAAAATTAGTGAATCAAAGACCAAAGTAATGAGAATTGCCAAAAGACAGGGAGCCCCTATTAAAATAATGATAGAAAATAAATATTTAAAGGAGGTTAACAGTTTCCAATATCTTAGCAGTATACTAACAAATGATGGAAGGTGCAGTAAGGAAATAAGAACCAGAATTGCAATGGGTAAAGCTGCATTTACAAAAGAAAGACGTCTTTTGACAGGAAATTTGAACCTTAAACTGAAGAAGAGATTGGTGAAGAGCTTGATATGGAGTGTGGCACTTTATGGTGCAGAAACATGGACAATAAATGCAGCAGATAAAAGGAAATTAGAAAGCTTTGAAATGTGGAGGATATGGCGAAGAATGTTGAAAATAAGTTGGAGAGAACATAAGAGAAATGACTATGAGAAATAGTCTCGTGTAGCGGGAGGTGGAAGAGGAAAGGAACCTCATTAATGTGATAAAGGGAAGACAATAGAACTGGATTGGTCATGTGTTGAAGGGAGAAGGTTTACTGAGAGAGGTGATAGAAGGCAGATACCAAGGGAAAAGAGCTAGAGGAAGGAGGAGGAAAGCAATGCTGGATGATCTTAGAGGGAACAAAAGTTATATGGAGCTAAATAGGTTAGTTCAAGATAGAGGGAGATGGAGAAGGTATGATCCATGAAAGGACCTGCCCACGGGCAGAACACTTGATGATGATGATGATGTCTACTTACAATGTGTCAGTGGTTGTGATTAATGTCATTTGCCTAACGTAACATAATGTAACGTAACCCAATCTATTTTGCTGTCTATCTGTCACCTATTTAGCTATTTGGCTCTCTATTTATGTCAGTTTATTTTTCTGTCTATCTTTTTATCTGTTTGCCTTTTTCTGTCTATTTTTTTATCTGTTTGCCTTTTTCTGTCTGTCTGTCTCTCTAACATTACTACCGTAACCCAAGACAACGTACTCTTACAATTCCCTCCATATTTGCGTTAGAGCCTCTGGAGTGAGTGAACAGCCAGTCACTGTACCAGACACCATCACTCAGTGGGTGGGTAAGGCCGTGTGCGCTCACCCTCAGAAGGGCATCGGTATGTCTGCCAAGAGTGCTATCACCGCCTTCACCCCCTTCTTCGTCGATCTCACATTGCCACCCAAAATGAAACAAGGCGAGATCCTACCAGTCAAAATGTCTATCTTTAATTATCTGGACCAACCACTGCCGGTAAGATGATACTGAAGATAGTGTATTAATTTTTTACTAACTAAAATAATATAACATAACCTCACACTCTCCCCCCCAACATGAACGAGGAGAGATTTTACCTATCAAATTCCGTCTGTCGGTAATATGGTTTTCTAACCCTCACCTAACCTACCAAACGCCGGCAAGATGATTGTTTAATCTAATAACTTTGTCTAATTATCTTAACTCTACTCAAATTCCCTTTACTCTAATTTCCTTTCCTGTCAGTCAATATACCTGTCGTTAACTACATGAATCAAATAATTTAACTTTTGACCTACACAGGTCTCCCTCACACTGGAACCAAGCCCTCAGTACGAAATCCTGGAGGAGGCACCGCAGAAGGAGGGGGAGGGAGGGAAGAGGAGTGCCTGTGTGCCCCCCAATGACAAGAAAGTGCTGACAGTCAGGATAAAACCCTCAGAGATTGCTGACGTGAATATCTCCGTGGTAGCTACCGTGGATCAAGCCAGTCAGCCTGGGTGTGGTGGTGGTCAGACTACTCCACCACAAAGAAGGTAGAAACAGATTAATTATATATATATATATATATATATATATATATATATATATATATATATATATATATATATATATATATATATATATATATATATATATATATATATATATATATATATATATATATATATGCAGAATAAGCTTTGGTATTCCTTTATCATTTTCCTTGCGAGTTATTCTGCACTTATAAAATCACGTATTTGTGATTAGTAATATATGTACAGGTATATATATATATATATATATATATATTGGCTGGAGCCTTTCTCTTATACTGGTTTCGTTAAAAGTGATGGCAAGTTTAGTATTTATTCACTACATTCTTTAATGTATCTCCTCTTTTTATTGTAAGTTCTTTTCTGTTTTGAAAGTATATTTGTGACCTCTCCATATATATATATATATATATATATATATATATATATATATATATATATATATATATTCAGAGATCCTTTGATCAAACCTATTAAACTGTGGAGAGAGAGAGAGAGAGAGAGAAAGTGTGAGGTGTAATGGTGTTTGTTTCAATAAAGTTATATGTTTTTGCAGAGATGCATTGGTCAAGACTATTAAAGTTGAGGCGGAAGGATTTTTGCTGGAGAATAGCTGGTCCAAGTATCTCTGTTCTATAGGTAAGAATTCCTTGGTTGATATTTGTAATGAGAAGGGGGGAGAATATAATAGTTATTACTGTAGTAATATTCTACTTTAAGTTCAAGTGTGGTGTATGTAATACATTGCTTAATTATTACATAATATGTAAGAAAAATGCAATAAATATTTCTGGAAGGCAATTTATATATTAGTGAATTATCCAAGCCTCAAACCGAGAGAGACCGCCAAATCTGAGTCTTGGATAAGGTTACACAAGAAATGCAATACTAATTCTGTAAGGCACTTTATATATTATTAGTGAATGATCTAAGCCTCAAAAGCCGCTAAAATCCGAGTCTTGGAAAATGTTACACAAAAATGCAGTACATAATATTATATCATCGAATTATCCAAACATCAGATCGAGGTAAACCGCCAAATCTGAGTTTGAGTAAGGGTTCATACTCGTTGCACTCGGAGAGGTAAATAATAAAGAGTGAAATAACCAGAGAAAGCTCCCTCGCCTGACTATCTACATACGAAGAGGGTAACTTCACTACGAATTATTTACTCACTTAATTCTCCTTCAAGCAATCGTGACATATGGTTTGCCCCGACGTTAGCACTTCTCTTTATGTATCGCACTGTGAAATTGAATTAGCACGTACAGAGCCCAGCGCATGAGTCGTGCGTTGGTGTTCTTCGATGTATACAAACTTTCCAAAGCATGTGATCAGTTTCTAACACAAATTTATCGCCATACACATAGTAGTAGTATTTCTTTATACCTTCTACTACTGTCAGAAGTTACATTTCTACAGTACTCTAGTTTGCTTCAGCCGACTTAAGTTTGCAACTGTGATACACAACAGGAAATACTTCACCATTCTTCTCCTGGAACAAAACTTCACCAATACCGTACTGGGACGCATCAGTTCTAAGTATGAATGGCCGTTGGTTGTCAGGCAATTGCAGGATCGGTTCCTTGTAAAGAAGATTCTTAAACGAAACTAATGCTTCTTCTTGCTCTGATCCCCAGGAAATCTAATTAGGAGCGTTCCACTTCCACTAAGTGGAAGTGCAATGACAGAAAAATTGGGGATGAACTTACGGTAATAGCCTGTAAGACCCAAAAATGACTGTACCTGCTTCTTCGAAGTAGGTCACGATGCGTCCTTTATTTTCTGTATCTTGTCATTCTGGCACCCACAACGTCCTCCACCTACAGTGTAACCCAAGAATTGTACTTACCGTTGAAACAATTCACATTTGGATGGTTTGACTGACATGTTGTACGTATTACTGCAGTTGTTGCAACACAGCTTGCAATACGACAAGGTGCTCCTTAAATGTGGTTGAGTGCACAAGAACATCTTCAACAAAAGTTTCAACCCCTTTGATGCCATGTAATACCCGATGCATGATACGATTAAAAACGGCCGGTGAATTCGTGAGACCAAAAGGAAGGACCTTGAAATGGTACAGCCTATTTGACGTAGATATCGCTGTGATGAGTGGTATCTGGAATAAACCTTTAGCCAGATCCATCTTGGAAAACACTTTCGAATTGCTAATCCAAGCTAAAATCTCTTGCTGATCACACATGGGTGACCCTGGTGACAGCATTTACACGACGATAATTCCCTCATATACGCACGCCGCCGTCCTTCTTCTGAACTACAATAATAGGGCTGGAATATGACGAGTCTGATCTTTCAATTATGCCAGCTGCTTCCATATCATTTATTTCATTAGTTATAATATTCATGAAGTTTTCATTAAGAATTAAGAGTGTCCAATTTGTTTTATTTTTTTTCTCTCCACCTAAACTCGAGATGATTTTATTTGGAGATCATTTGGCCTTCTCTGTGGTTAATATAAATCTTGCCAAAGTGTATTCCTAATATTAACCCTTTTATTGCTTTCCTATAAAATGATGAATACGTCAAATTATAATTATTTTGGTTCGGCACGTATCTGGTCTGTTTTTGTCGTCAGATTAGTGCTTGCTCCAAGCCTGCTTGGCACCCCAAGCCCACGCTTGGACAACAAAAACACGACAATAGTCTTACCAAGCCAAGTTCAACATTATTATATAGTAAAAGATGGGTAATATAAAGTTAAGGGGAAAATATCTTATAATATCATGATGGTAAATTATAGTGTTACTGATGCCAGGAAACGTAATATTTCTATGTTACTTACAGTAGGAGTGAATGTGTTGTTATGTGATATACATACAGTAGTTTGGAAGATTCAGCGGCCCTATACTTTACCCTTAAGGAGGGCTACTAAATCCTCCAAAATATTCCAGGAAACAACATCTATTAGTAACATTGAGGTGATTTGTTTCCTGTCATAGCTTGGAGGAATCAGTAACCCTCCAAACCACCATAGCTCTCCTTTCTCTTATTCCTCAATCTCATCCATGTCATTCCAACTTATTCCTCACTGTTATTCGTTTGATTCTAAATGCTTATTCCTCACTCATATTCCTCACTCTCATTCCTCACTCATATTCCTCACTGTCATTCCTCACTCATATTCCTCACTGTCATTTCTCACTCATATTCCTCACTGTCATTTCTCACTCATATTCCTCATTCATACTCCTCACTCTCATTCCTGATTCATATTTCACTTATTCCTCACTATCATTCCTCATTCATATTCTTCCCTGCCATTCCTCACTTCTATTCGTCGTTGATATTCGTCACTGTCATTCCTCACTCCTATTCCTCATCGATATTCGTCACTGTGTACCACTTCTAATTACCATATACAGACTTTGAGACTGGTGAGGACTCCCTAGAGGCTTGGCAACTCACCCTACCATCAGTGTTGGTGGAGGGGTCAGCCAGGGGATGGGTCACGGCTGTAGGTGACCTGTTGACACTCACACTAGAGGTTAGTATACATCCCTGCATTCTTCCCTCCACCTCACCCTCCGTCCCGTGTTGGAGGGACACTGCTGATACTCACAATAATAAAACAAATAGAATAAAGATGAATAAATAATTATTGTGGCAATTGTATCCCCTGTAGCTTGTCATATAATTATATTTATACAAATTTATTTAGTATCACTCAATAAAATTATTCTCATTATCTGAACAGATACAGGGTATAACACGAGTTTCTGTGTAAAAACAACCATTATTCAGAATTCAATTAGCTTCTACAACTCTCTCTGCGAACCTCTGTCTTTCATTTATTTTTAACTTTACTGCACCAAATAATTTTCAGAATATATAGGCGGAAACTCGTGGTACACCCTGTACAGCCATGGCTGAAAGTCCATGAGCAAGGGGTGGTGTAAAGATACTGGGTTGAGAGTCCTAACAAGATAAGCCTCTTCACCCCTCTGTCTGTGGTAACTCGCAGCTGAACGAATTGTTAGTAATGTTGTGTTGGCATATTTTTGTTAAAACTATATAACTATATTTCAGAACTTGGGTAACTTGATTCGAATGCCTTATGGTTGTGGTGAACAGAATATGATCAACTTTGCCCCCAACATCTTCATCCTACGTTATCTTGACACAACAAAGCAGAATACTTCAGAAACACGCACTAAGCTACTCAACTTTATGAATGCTGGTGAGTCATTTCCTTCTTCCTACAACTTATATTCATCCTACTGTCTATTTAATAAAAGCTCCCTTCAACCTTCCGTTATATCAATTAAGATTTTCTCCAGCCTTACTTAATTAATCCTAAGGTCAAATTATGTCTTCCTTCATGCTACGACTACGAATACCTCACTGCTTATCGTAAAAGGTCACTAAAAGGGGCTTTAATTTCTTCAACTGTCCCTTTTTTTCATCTGTTACCCTTTTGTACTTACTGTCCCACCTACAGGGACATTTTCCAACTCAATGAGGGCACAACCAGGAATCATGGCTACAAACTTGAACTGAAGCGATACAACCGTGATCGGTGTGGTAAATTCTTTACATACAGCATCTGCGGTACTTGGAACGCGCTTCCTGCTGATGTAGTCAACAGCAACTCTGTCGATCAGTTCAAGTCCAGATTAGACACAGTCTTAAACCACCGTCTAGGTGTTTAAGCCGTTGTGTGAGTGTTCCTTGATGGTTTCACAAGACACATTCAAGGACGGTCACATACTTGCACAACTAAACCCACAGGTACCCTCTTTGTATGGATCGTAAGGTCTCCTAGGGTACTTCTTTTCCTTGTAACTCCTTGTAACTCTCAATAGTTTTCTTCCTCGGGCGCCATATAACCTCGATATTGCGGTGCTTTATATCAATCGATCAATAAATCAATAGACCTTCATTCTACTGTCATATTTAGGCTTGTTCCATTTTCTGGCTTTTCGTAATTTTCTTCATTCTTTGGCGAAGGATGGAGTTTCTTCATCCAGGTTTCCTTTACTACTATTACAGCTACTACTACTACAGCTACTACTACTACTACAGCTACTTCTACTAATACTTACACGGTGGTGCAATATTCTCCTTGCTAGAATGCTGGGAACTTTTATACAGGCATCATATTACTAAACATCTTCTTCAGCATAAAGTGGTCTTCGTCGTTGAAGAACAATTTTAATTATAATAGCACTCTATAAGTATAGTCATAGCAGGAAGATATGATAGATTATTATACACACTACACAAGTTATGACCACTGATGAGGGCCACTAATTTACAGGTTATGGCCACTAATTTACAGGCTATGGACACCATTTTACAGGTTATAGCCACTTATACTGTACAGGTTATGGCATCTATTTTACAGGTTATGGACACCATTTTACAGGTTACTGCTGTAGTATTTGTGAATTATTGTTTACAATCACATATAGTTAGCGATGTGACTCATGTGTTGTCAGAAAGTGGTGATTTTGTCATAGGGTAAAAATGATATCATCCACCTTACTCCAACACACACACACACACAGAGTCACACACACACACACTGGCGAGAGCTATTCACTGCTGCTGTTGAACCAAAGGAGTGATGGTTATGTTAGGTCAGCAAAATGTGATAAAATGTCAGAAATGTTTGATGAAATGTTAGATATATATTTTCCAGTTTCCTCCAAATTCTTATATACACATTTCCCCCAACCTCATATAACGGTGGGAAATGTTTTACTAAACGTTTGTTGTCATACTTGGGTTACGTTAGGTTGGGTCTACTTTGGGTAAGGTTAATTTGGCTAGGTTATGTTAGGTTGGGTTTGGCTGGGATAGGTTGGTTAGGTTAGGTTAGGATAGATTAAGCTAGTTTGGTTAGATTGGGTTTGATCGGGTCAGGTTAGATTTGGTTGGGTCAGGTGTGGTTGGATTTGGTTAGTTTGGTTTTGTCAGGTTAAATTGATTTTGTTAGATTATATATGGTTAGTTTGGTTTGGTTTAGGTTAGGAATGGTGTGTTTGGGTTAGGTAAGTTTGATTTTGTAAGGTTGGGTAAGGTTAGTTTGGTCAGCTAGATTAAGTTTGGTCAGGTTAAATTGATTTTGATAGATTTGGTTGGATTATGTTAGTGTGGTTTTGTTGAGTTAGGATAGGTTAGTTTGGTTTTGTAACGTTGGGTTAGGTTGGTTGAGTCAGGTAAGTTTGGTTAGGTTAGGTCAGAGGAGAGCAGCTACACCGTTTATGTTGTAAGTTGACGACGATGTAGGGGGTATTTTCTTGACGTGTCTGCGTAGCCAGGATAATTGACTAACAGCTGGCTCCAGTTCACCTCTGAAATATCCGAGACGTCTTCTCGTGGATTCGAACCCGGGCCCTTGACATTCGCAGTCCATCTCTTTATCCACTTTGCCACCTCGGACAGGTTAGGTTAGGTTTGGTTAGGTTGGGTTAGGTTGAGCTATAATTAGGCTAGGTTAGGTTTGGTTAGGGTTGGTTTGGTTGAGTCAGGTTAAGTTAGGTTAGGCTGGGCTAATTAAGTTATGTTAGGTTTGGTTAGGCTGGGCTAATTAAGTTAGGTTAGGCTGGGCTAATTAAGTTATGTTAGGTTTGGTTAGGCTGGGCTAATTAAGTTAGGTTAGGGTTGGTTTCGTTGGGTTGGGTCATGTTAAGTTAGGTTAGGTTTGGTTAGGTTGGGCTAATTAGGTTAGGTTAGGCTTGGTTTGGTGAGGTTTAAGTTAGGTTGTTTGGTTTAAGTTAGGTTTGGTTAGGTTATATAGGTTAGGTCAGGTCAAGTTAGGTTAGGTTAGGTTTGGTTTGGTAGCAATAATATTTTTTTCTTTCCTACCACACCAGGGTACCGGCGTGAGTTATTGTACCGAAGGACTGATGGTTCTTACAGTGCCTTTGGTAATGCTGATGATTCTGGCTCCACCTGGCTCACAGCATTTGTACTCAAGTCATTCCAACAAGCACAGCAGTATATACAGGTGAGCAAGCACCAGGGTATTATTATACAGTTGATGATTATAACAAACACATAACATGTACAGCCACAATCAAATTACCACCGACACTTCCCTTCTATCAAAGTAAATATCTCTGTAATAAAGAACAACACGTGTATGAATTTACAGCACCTCATAATAATAATAATAATAATTGAGGAGGTTGAGTTGACGTAAGGTGTTGTATGGTTATATTTTTATATGATACTGATTTATTTGCACGATGAAAGGAAAGTGTCGGTGGATATTTAATTGTGGCTGAACATAACAAGCACCATGATATCATTATACAATACAGTTAATGATTATAGCAAGCATATAACAAGCACATACTAAGCACCATGATAATACATATTAACGATTATACCAAGCATATTACAAGTACATACCAAGCACCATGGTATATAATATACGATTATAGCAAACACATAACAAGCATATAACAAGCACCATGATATATAATATATTATACAGTTGATGATTATAGCTCTTCGATTTCAGTTTTCGTAAATTCTAATATATTTGGTCCATACAGAGCACCACACTCTTCTAATATATGTGATCCATAAAGTACAGCTACAATGAAATAACCTCCGACACCTTCCTTCCATCGTGCAAATAAATCAGTATCATATCAAAGTATAATCATACAACACTTTACCTCAACTCAGCCCCCTCAATTATTATTATGTGGTGCTGCAAAATCATAAACGTGATGTTCTTTATTACCAAAATATTTACTACGATTGAATGAAAGTGTCGTCGGATATTTGATTGAGGCTGTACAGAAGGTAGAACCACACTCTTTCAATATGTTTTGACTTTTGCATCTTGTTTACACTCAGGGCTACTATTATGTAGGTCATGTTTGACATATTTACTTGATTTTTGTATTGCTTGTCTTTTATGTATTCTGAAACATGTTCTTTTGTCGTTCATTGTTATTCAGAATATTATATTTAATTTGTTACCTATATGTCTCTCAATTTTTCGTACTTTTTGTCTCATTTCGAAAATCAATATTTTGCTCTTTGATTTGTTTATAATTAATCCACATTCTTTTCCCACTTTTATCAGACTGTCAATTGTTTTCTCGGCTTCTATTGTTGTTTTCAATAATAAGCCAATATCCGCAAATAAACAAAGTTATTATTTTCAATATTTCGTCCTTATATCCTATTCATTCCATTTCCTGTCAATTTATTATATATTAATATGTTACAACCTTGTGTTTTACAACTACTAATGTTTATTTCTGTTTATTTTTTATTATTATTTTTTTCAATATTCTAATGTTGTCTGTCCATGATGTAATTATAGGCTATTACATATATTGCTGCTGCATGCATTTTGTACTTTTTTGAGATATCAATAATTTTCTTTGTCTTTGTATATATAGAATCATACACTTTTACAAAGTCTATTGATACCACTATTAAGCTTTTCTTTTGCTCATGCATTTTATCTAAACATGATTTTAGAATTTATAGATTATTTTCAATTCTTTTTCCTGCTGTAAAATAATTTTGATTCTCCTGTATTTCATTGTTTATCCTTGAGGGATTTTTGTATTTAACTTATATAATAATTGTGATAGTTAATACGAGCGGTGTCCATTCGTTAACTTTGGGTTAGTTGACTTTGTATAACATGACAGTCCTTGAGGTATTCTGACTCTTTGGTGTTTTTCCGGTATTCATTATTTCATCATAGTATTCATAATCTTGTTGTTTGTTAGTAAACTTTTATATAGTTCAGGTTTTAGTTTGTCTGGTCCAGCTAATATTTTTATTTCTTTATATTTTCCTTCAGTTGTAGAGTTGGTTATTTTGGGGTTTTCCATATTATTTGTCGCGTCTCTTTTTATTGGTGTTGTCATATCCATACGTTCTATCAATAATTGTTCTGATATCTGTTTGCTGATATTGTTCTGTATTGTCCAATAGTATTTTTGTATCCTAGGGTTTCCTTCTTCCTTTTCAATAGTTGTCATTTTGAATACTGTACTTCTTTTACCCATTTCGTTCCTCCTCATTCCACACCATATCTATTATATTGGGTTCTTTATGATTTCCACCCCCATTTTTTATTTTACTCCATTCTCATTGTCTATCTTTGTTTTTCCAGACACTTTCATTCTTCTTTCTTAACTTATTTATATTTTCCCATTTATTTTTAATAACAATTCCTCTTTGTATTATTTCCTAGTTATTTTTCTTCTTTTCTTTTATTTCTAGTTATATTATTTCTAGTTGTATATATATTTTTCTTTTGTTCATTATACAGTAATTCATCCTTTGCTGTTTTTCTTCCTGCATTTTAAAGTTTCTTGTTAATTTATTGTAATGTTTTTTTCTTTTTATTTCTTCTCTAATACTATAATTAAATCAAGGTGCCTTATTTCTTTCCAGTTTTATATGTTCATTTTCTGTATAATATTTTAAGATTACTGTCTGTTCTTTTATTTACTATCTATATATCAAACACGGAAAGTGTGTGACAGTGAGGGGGGACAGAGGACATTTTCGTCACAAAAAACACCCCACTAATTACTTAATTATACATATTTCACTTTTATCGTATGCCTGGCAACCCACTTGATTTGTTTACATTCCACGCTTCCGTGCGTTGCACGGGCTTATGGTCTAGTGATATTGTATTAGTCCATGTTTTTAATGTGTTCTGCTTCAACTCATTGCTCTATTTCCTTCACATATCCACCCTACGCTATATCTTTCCACCTGTATTTGTTGATTTTATCCACTCTCGCTTTGATTTTTAGTTTATATCATGTTAATCATACATTATTTCTCTCTCTCTCTCTCTCTCTCTCTCTCTCTCTCTCTCTCTCTCTCTCTCTCTCTCTCTCTCTCTCTCTCTCTCTCATATATGTTATCTCCCCATGTACAGATAGATACACACCAACTGGTGGAGATCGAAGACTGGCTCTTACGTCGACGAAGAAATGTAGATGGTTGTTTTGAATCCGTTGGCAGGGTAATTAATAAGGACATGCAGGTCAGTAAAACATACATATTTATATATACATAATATATACATAATAATACATACATATTTATACATACATAATATATACATAATAATACATACATATTTATACATACATAATATATGATACTTACATATTTATAATACGTAATTATACATACATGCAAATTTCTTCTTAAAGGACATCCAGGTCAGTAAAACATACATATTTATACATAATATATATACATATTTATACATACATACATATTTATAATAAGTAATTATACATACATGCAAATTTCTTCATAGGGACATGCAGGTCAGTAAGCATATATACTCCACACATTTTTATACATTTTTTGTGTTTATACATTTTAGCATACATTTCTTTCCTTTTCACACTCCCTTCTCTCTTCTTACTTTCCCCACATAAAAAAATAATAACAGTAATAGTAATAATAACACAGTAGTATAGTAGTAGTAATAATAATTGTACTATTTATCCAACTATAAGGAGTAATCGGCGGTGGGAGTAGCATAATAGTGGTAATAGGAGTAGTAACCATGTACTATATATCAAGCAAGTAGTAGTAGTAGTAGTATTACCGGTAATAGTAGTAGTAGTAGTACCGGTAATAGTAGTAGTAGTAGTAGTTGTAGTAACAATGTACTATATATCCAGCAAGTATTAGTAGTAGTAGTAGTAGTACCGGTAATAGTAGTAGTAGTAACAATGTACCATATATCCAGCAAGTAGTAGTAGTAATAGTAATGATGAAAATGTACTATTAATTCAACAGAGTGGATGTAGAAATAATGGCAGTGGTAATTCCAATAGTAGTAATAATAACAGCATACTAGTATTAGTGGTAGTAATAATAAGTAGAGGTGGTAACAATAACAGTGATAATATTATTAGTAATAATGATACCAGTATTATATTATCTAACAGGGTGGACTTGGCAGTGGCAATACAGTCTCCCTCACAGCGTACGTCATGGCAGCTCTTTTAGAAGCAGGACAACCTTCAGTCGACCAAAGTGTGTCTATGGCTGCCAGGTGCCTCACCAAAGACAACTCCACACACCCCTACGTACTCGCCATAAAAGCATACGCCTTTGCTCTCGCCTCACACCCCAGCACCACCTCCATCCTGCAAAAGTTGTTCGACCAAGCTGTGGTGACTCAGAATGCTATGTACTGGAATCTACCCAAAGGTAGGACAACTACGTGGTTTATGCTTGGCTTGGGTTAGGTTGGGTTAATTTAAATTTGGTTAGGTTCCGTTTTGTTAGGTTTAGTTGGGTTTGATTAGGTTAGGTTAAGGTGTTTTAGGTTTACTTATGTTTTGTTGGGGTGAGTTGGGATAGGTTAGGTGTATTTTTTTTTTTAAGAAGATGAGGACCAAAGACTGGGAGCCCGCTCATCGTCCTCGTCTATAAAATTACAGTAGTAGTCCGAAATCATGTCCAATTTTGTTCGAGATGCCTAGAGACATTGCGTTTAAAAGAATATAAGTCGTAGTAGTAAGGAGGAAAGATGGATGAAGGTAAAGTGTTCCAGAGTTGACCAGTTGTGTATATGAAAGACTGAGAGTACTGGTTAACTCTTTCATTAGGGAGTTAAACAGAAATGGGGTGAGAACGAGAGGCTTGGTGAGTGTTGCATGCTGTCCTGGCGAGAGGAAGCATAAATAGAAAGTTCAGATGATTAATGTCCAGTGTAATAGCGAGAGAAAAGGGAAAGTGATGCAACACTGTGGCAAAGAGAGAGAGGTTGTAGTGAATCAGTAAAAGAAAGAGAGTTGATGATACAAAAGTCCTTTGTTTACACCTTGTCCAGGATTGTTGTGAATCAAACTCCATACAAGGATGGATGAGACCCCTGTACAGAGACAGCAACTGTGGTAATCTGCACAGCACACCTAATTTCTTTGAAGTGGTTTTAGGAAGACAGGAAATATGATCTCTCCAAGAGATAATGTGAGAGATAGATACTCCAAGAATATTAAAGGAAGAAGAAAGATCGAGTTGTGTATCGTTGAAAAAGAGGGGATAGTCATTTTGAAGATGAAGGAACTTTGTTTTTGAGGCATTTAAAACCACAAGGTTCTCTTTGCCCCAGTCTGAGATGAGGAAATGGTCAGGAGACATGCGTGCTACTGCATCATCACGTAATGTGGAGAGAAGTTGCTGGGATTAGCGGTTGTCAAACTGGGTATAGTAGTGTAGGGTGGAATCATCAGCATAGGAGGAAGAGGTAGGTGATAGGACAGAACCCTGAGGAACACCACTGTTGATAGACTTAGAAGAACTGTGACTATTCACACCAGCAGCTATAAAACGGCCAGAAAGAGATCAAGGTGCAGAGAGAGAGGGATAGAAACCGAATGAGGGCACAGTTTTGAAATTAAAGTTTTTGTGCCAGACTCTATCAAAAGCTTTCGATATTTGTCTAATGCGACGGTAAACGTTTTACCGAAATTCTGAATAGGTCCACTGACGATCTGAAAGAAGATCATGGCGAGTAAGGTGTTTGTTTAATTTTGGAATTAAGAATAGATTCGAATACGGTACACTTGACAGACAAAATGGGGCAATAGTTGGAGGGTTGGGAGCGGTGTAATTTTTTCGGAACAGGTTGATTTCAGTGCGAAGGAAAAGTGTTAGACGACAGACAAAGACGGAACAGTTTGCCTAGTCAGGGTGTCAGCACGGAAGCACAGTTCTTGAGAACAAGAGGAATCCCATTAGGCCCGTACGCATTCCAAATATCAAGGCCAGAGAGGGCAGAAAAACTTCCTTGGTAGACATAAGTAAGTCAGAGGTGAGCGGAATTAGAGGAACAGAGCCGGAATCATCCAGAGTGGAGTTAGAGGCAAAGGATTGAGAGAAGATTTCAACTTTATCAGGTGAAGATGTAAAAACATTTCCATCAGGAAGGGTCAAAGGAGGGAAAGAGGAAGATGTAAAGTAACTGGAGAATTTCTAGCAAGATGTCAGAAAAAACGAGAGGAGGACGAGTTGGACTAGTCATTGCACTTGGCACAGATGAATGATTTTTTGGCTAGTCGGAGAACACATTTGGTATGATACCGTCCAGAATTATACAGAGCATGAGATTCATTAGTTTGAAGGCGTCGGTACCGTCTGAAAGCTTCCTCCTTGTTGTGGACAGCAGTAAAACTAACCTGCCGATGAAACCAATGATTTTATTTGCCTTTTTGATGACTACAGTACGTACAGTTGGACACAGGAATTGTGCTACAACCCAGGTGAAATATACTTGTCCCATTTGAGTAACCAGTGTCTATTAACAGGTAGTTGCTTTTTATTACCATCCTCAATACTGACTTCTGCCCCTGCTGTCTCCTATTTGCCACTAAAGAACTTGATATTGGGAGAAATTGACCATCTTTCACTTGGGCTATTCCTCGAATTCCTGTGTCCAACTGTACATTGCACCAGAGGTCCAGGGCAATTTGAAGGATCGTCAACAAAAGGTTCAATCCGAGGGGAGTTTAGAGACCCATCTCCAGGGACCTCCGAGGCTATGATAAAATTAATATTAATGATTAAAATGTTTAAAATTAGACAAGAGGGTGTGGCGTGGGTTGGGTTGGGTTAAATTTAGGATAGGTTGGGTTGGGTTAGGTTACGTTTATTAGTGATTGGTTAAGAAGGGAGTATGGTGTTAGCGGTAATTATGGAGAAACTGATTCCTCTAAAGTATATCAAGCAACGACAAGGCACCATATTTTATGTTAATATGGTCCTGTTTCTGGCATATTATGGAGGAATCAGTAGCACTCCAAACCATCCAAAACTCTCACCCTCATAATGTTTACTTTATTCATTTGTACGCCTACCATTTATCATTTAGTCTCTTTCCTTAATTGGTTACTAAGTTAGTATTGTATTAAAGTTTACAGACAGCCATTCTCTCCCCATAATGCTTACAGTGAAATTCCTGTAACTCTTCTCTCTCTCCCCGTTGGTGGGTATTGCCTGTAGTAATGTGGGAAATACTTTAAGGATTTTGGCGCCCCTTCGGCCCCAGCCACTAGTTTTCAGTTCTTTAACTGTCTCTCTTTTCTTTCTATTTCCTTCCTGCTTGCTATCACACCTCTCTATCATATTTTTCTGGCGGTATAGGACCTCGCTTTTGCGGCGCCCAATGTCCGTCCATCAATAAAAAGAATCTCTCTCTCTCTCTCTCTCTCTCTCTCTCTCTCTCTCTCTCTCTCTCTCTCTCTCTCTCTCTCTCTCTCTCTCTCCTCTTATAATGTTTAGACTTTATAGGAATTAGTAACACTCCAAATAATCCATAAATATTACTATTGCCTATTTATATTTACGTAGTTGGTGTCCCCTTATGTTTCTTTTCACAATATTTACTGTTTACTTTCACAATGTTTACTGTTTTACTATTTCTTTTCACAATGTTTACAGTTTTAATGATAATGTTCACAAAGTTAATTACATTAATCTTTACTTTCACAATGTTTACTGATTTAATGTTTACTTTCACATCGTTGCCTCGTTAATGGTTACCAAGTTAAAATTGTACAGGCAGCAGTAAGGCCGCCAGCCTAGAGACAGCGGGTTACGCCATCCTTGCCATGATGACACACGACGCTGTAAACAATGTACTGACAGCCGGGGAGATAGTCAAATGGATTACAACACAGCGTAACGGTCAGGGCGGATTCTATTCCACACAGGTAGGTGGACGTTAGGTTAGGTTATAAATCATTTATTTTTTTCAGGTTTTACATTGCATGTAAAGCTTTATAGCTAACCTGGAAAGTCAAACTAAAATACAACCATGTAACAATACACACTGGTATGATGACTCCATACATACATACACACCAGTATGATGACTCCATACATACATACACACACACTGGTATGATGACTCCATACATACATACACACCAGTATGATGACTCCATACATACATACACACTGGTATGATGACTCCATACATACATACACACTGGTATGATGACTCCATACATACATACACACTGGTATGATGACTCCATACATACATACACACTGGTATGATGACTCCATACATACATACACACTGGTATGATGACTCCATACATACATACACACTGGTATGATGACTCCATACATACATACACACTGGTATGATGACTCCATACATACATACACACCAGTATGATGACTCCATACATACATACATACACACTGGCATGATGACTCCATACATACATACATACACACTGGTATGATGACTCCATACATACATACATACACACCAGTATGATGACTCCATACATACATACACACCAGTATGATGACTCCATACATACATACATACACCCTGGTATGATGACTCCATACATACATACATACACACCAGTATGATGACTCCATACATACATACATACACACCAGTATGATGACTCCATACATACATACATACACACTGGTATGATGACTCCATACATACATACATACACACTGGTATGATGACTCCATACATACATACATACACACTGGCATGATGACTCCATACATACATACATACACACTGGTATGATGACTCCATACATACATACATACACACTGGCATGATGACTCCATACATACATACATACACACCAGTATGATGACTCCATACATACATACATACACACCAGTATGATGACTCCATACATACATACATACACACCAGTATGATGACTCCATACATACATACATACACACCAATATGATGACTCCATACATACATACATACACACCAGTATGATGACTCCATACATACATACATACACACCAGTATGATGACTCCATACATACATACATACACACCGGCATGATGACTCCATACATACATACATACATACATACACACCAGTATGATGACTCCATACATACATACATACACACCGGCATGATGACTCCATACATACATACATTCATACACAGAAGTAATGACCACTGATTATGGCCACTAATTTACAGGTTATGGCCACTTATTAGGGCCACTAATACCATACTTATTTTATATTCTAGGACACAATAGTGGCCCTACAAGCTTTGGCCACTTATGAGGGCCATTTACGCCAAGGGACACTCAATGTAAAGGCTGTTGTCACTGCCAACAACTTTACACACACCTTTAACATTACTGACAACAACAAACTGCTGGAACAATACCAACCCCTGCCAACACTGCCAACTACAGTTTCTATCAACATGACAGGTCAAGGGTGTGCTGTTCTTCAGGTGAGTGTATGTTTGTGTGTGTTATAACAATACAAGACTGTATATGTGTGTGTAAGTGTGTATGTGTATGTGTGTATGTGTGTGTGTGTGTTTTGTGTTATAACTATACAAGACTGTATATTTGTATCTCTGCGCCTGTGTGTGTCTTTCTGTCTACGAGTGTGTCTTTCCTTCTGCCTGTATGTCTTTCTGTCTGTCTGTGTGACTTTCTGTCTACGTGTGTGTCTTTGTCTGCCTGTGTTTCTTTCTGTCTGCCTATGTTTCTATCTGTGTTTGTCTGTATCTGTGTGTATCTGGATGTGTGTATTAAAAACACAACACTTTTCCTGACTGTGTGTGTGTCTGTGTACTGTATGTGTGTGTATATATTTATTTAAACTACAGAACCTTATTTGACTGTGTGTCTCTCCATATGTATGACTGTATATGTGTGTTATTGTTTGTGTGTGTGTGTGTGTGTTTGTGTGTGTGTGTGTGTGTGTTTTAACCAAGTACAGTCGCGGTCAATGATAATCATCCACATAGGGGTATCTCAACTTACTGTCTAATGTTTTCACGTTCACATATGATGATATTGTTTTAAGTAATGTGTAGCTGCTTGTAGTAAATTAAAAGATGGTACTTAAACTATTTATTGGAAAATTTATCATCTAATGAACAGAGGGACGCTGGCAAACTCTTACGTTACCCCTATAAGAATGATTATATTTGACCGCGACTATACAATATATTTTTACCCACAGGCAGTACTGCGTTACAACATACCACAACCAGAACCTAGTGATGCCTTTACCATTACCGTAAACACCACTACCGAACCTGATAAATATTGCAAAACCAAACGCATCACCGCTTGCACAGCCTACCACTTATCCGACCACAAATCAAACATGGCGGTCATCGAGGTTGACCTAATATCAGGGTATATCCCCGAGAAGCAGGACCTCGAGCGAATGCTTAAGTACCCTCACATCAAACGCTACGAAGTCGATGGAAGCAAAATCAACTTCTACATGGACGAGTTGGTGGCTGAAGATTTGTGTGTCAATTTCCGCGTGATCCGAGAATTGGATGTGGAAGATGTGAAGCCAGGGACGATCATAGTCTACGATTATTACCAACCAGAGTTATCTATTTCAAAGGTAAGTTATTATATACACAGATATGTTATTCTCTCTCTCTCTCTCTCTCTCTCTCTCTCTCTCTCTCTCTCTCTCTCTCTCTCACACACACATACATACACTCACACACACACTTACACACACACACATGCTCACACACACACATACACACACACACACACATACACATACACACACACACACACACACACATCTCACATACACACACATAGGTGTACAGTACATACACACACACACACCATTGCTTCACACAGTCATAATTATACACTGTTTATTAAACAATGTATCTTAAGGCCGGAAATCTTATAAAGTTGAATATAATGTTTTTAAGGTAAATTATAAATTGGAAGGACAACTGATCTCCCCAAATCCTACGATAAAACCAATGTCCTATATTAGTGCCACCGTGGTCATCTGTTTTGTGGCCAAGTTTGGAGAAATTAGAAACCTTCCAATTTATAAATAAGAGAATTCCACCTTAAATGTGGAGGACATGATAAATGTAAAGAGGTTCACTTATAAATAATGAGTGTAATGAGGTTCACTTATAAGTACTGAGGTTTCACTGACTAGCGGAGGTACCCGGCGTTGCCCGGGAAAGATGCACTCTGGAGTTTAGAAATAGTCAATATTAGCTTTACAATATGTGAAAGTATTTTTATTCTTGTTGCGTAAGATAAAACTATTCCGCGATCTGATCAGGCCACTTGCCAGTTGCCATACGTATATAAAGACGATATAGTACAGTTGCCCAAGAAAAGACTACAACCAAATTTGTTGGTGTGTGGCAATATCTGGCAGCTGCTTCAAAGTAAACACTCATATTTTATTAATGGATCTCTCAGAACCTACTATCTTTAATTGTATGGATTGATGTTATTGGTTTCAGCTAATTACAGTCATCCTTACAACGGCTATAAGTTCTGAGTTATCCATTCATAAAATACGAGTGTTTACTTTGGAGCAGCTGCCAGATGTTGCCACACACCAACAAATTTGGTTGTAGTCTTTTCTTGGGCAACTGCGTCTTTTCAGCTTGACGACCCGAGACTGACTGAATTTTCAAATAGCCTTTTTGCCTTCTTCAGTTCTAACGGAAAATTACCGTTCGAGCTGATAGTGCTAAACCAAGGTCTAAGGAATGTTGGAGAGCAACTGAACAGAGTTCAAAAACTGAGTCTTCTAAGCATCTCTCAACGTTGAAAATGGTTTTGAAAATGCCCTTGTTCGAACTCTGACTAGTTGCTCTCCAACACTCCTTGGAGCCTGGTCCAGCACTATCAGCCATGGCTTTACACTCGGATAGGCCTACCATAGTCCCTAGCCCACCTGAGTCGCCGAGTTCTGAAGCTGGCGGTTTCTGGATGATAGCATTGGTTCGAGATGTGTGTGTTTGTAACCAAGTGATGGTTTGGTCTTCTAGAAACCGCCTGCTTCAGATTTCAGACTTTGACTCTGATGAGTTCGAGACTATGGTATCCGATGGTACAGCCATGGCTGATAGTACTTGACCAGGGTCTAAGGAGTGCTGGTGAGCAATTGAACAGAGTTCGAACAAGTGAATTTTCCAAACCATTCTCAATGTTGAGATAGGTTTAGAAGATTCACTTTTTCGAACTCTATTCAGTTACTCTCCAACACTCCTTAGACTCTGGTCAAGCACTATCAGCCATGGCTGTACATATGGCGCGCGTTTTTAGCGGCTCGAATAAATCCGTTCGAGCTTCTGTTCCAGCGGTACATTTGGCGGGCGATTTTAGCAGCTCGAACGGAAAACTTCGAGCTCCTCTTTATGGTTTTAACTGATAAATAGAATATGGGGGCCTCCGACCGCCCGGGAGATTGTGGGTAAGACTTTGATCCCACAGCCAGTGCTGTGGGCCCAAGTCCATGTTACCACAAAAGCTACAAGTGGGACCGTACCTTCCATGAGACCAGCCCTGAAGGGACCATAAGGTGGAGGGAGTTTACACTGCTGCATGCAAAGGAAAATGCACCGCCGTGTGCTGGCGGTCCACACAGCAGTGGAATAAAAAGGCCTCCGGTTGCAGTACACCTCACGTGGATTTTTAATCCATGTGGGCAGATCTCGTCAAATCCACTAGAAACTGACCAGATACTATAACAATCTTTATTCTAGCCCTGTGGAAGATAAGTAATATTCACAGAGAATAAAGTCAGCCCCACTGGGCCCAGGCAAGGGTGTGATTTTTACTTCGAGTTACGTTATGTTACGTCATACCAAAACCTGCTCCTGGTGATGGTGATTCAGAATATATATGGGTTTTGGATGTAGGTGTAACTGTTTTCGAGTTATAAGAGGGCAAACAGAGACGGTTTGCGATTTATAGTACAGATGAGTGTAATTAGGTTTACTTATAAATAATGAGGTTCACTTATAAGTAATGAGTGTAATAAGGTTCACTTATAAGTAATTAAACTCCTTTTTCTTTGACAGAGATACACCATGCCGCCACCAGAGGAATGCCAATAGTGGGAGGGAGAGAAGAGAGATGGTGGAGAGAAGAGGGGAGAAGGTGGAGAGAAGATTGACGGTGGAGAGTAGAGAGATGGAGGAGAAAAGATGGAGAGAACACTAAGGGTGGAGAGAAGAGAGATGGGATGGAGGAGAAAAGGTGAGAAGATGGAAAGAGAAATTGTCTTCAAGTATGGAGGGAAAGTAGAGAGATGGAGAAAAGATAAAGATAGAGAGATGGAGAAAAGATTAAGATAGAGAGATGGAGAAAAGATTAAGATAGAGAAATATAGTAAAGTAAAAAAAAAAAATCGTTTTATATAATTATGAATTATTATTATTATTATTATTATTATTATTATTATTATTATTATTATTATTATTATTATCATTATTATTATTATTATCATTATTATTATTATCATTATTATTATTATTATTATTATTATTGTCATTATTATTATTATTATAATTATTATTATTATTATTATTACATATATTTTTATATTATAATGATTATATATTTTTTTTGTTATCAAAATTATTATTGTTATTAGAATTATCATTATTAAAATTATTATTATTGAAATTACTATTACTATTAAATATATTATAATTGTTAAGGAATATTATTGTTATTAGAATTATTATTGTTATTAGAATTATTATTATTGATATTGGAATTATTGTTATTATGATAATTATAGTTATTAAAATTATTATTGTTATTAGAATTAATTTAGTTTTTAGAATTATTTTTACGTTTAGAATTATTACTGTTATTAGAATTATTAGTATATTTTAGAATTTTTATTGTTTTTAGAATTACTCTTGTTATTAGAATGATTATTGTTATTAGAATTGATATTCTTATTAGAATTATCAAAATTATACAGTTTGATTATGAAACTATAAAGCTAATTTACATAAACGCGAATATGCTCTCAAAGCCGTCACGAATAATCAAACTGTAAGGAAATCTGGGACTGGGGAGCCGAATTTCAGATTTGTATCTGTTGCTATAGTCTGTCCCAATGTCACTTATAAAGTAACTTTATAAGTGACATTGGTCTGTCCCACATAAACTGGCGAAGATAAATCTGTATTTTCCCTCCCTAGCTTTGGTCTAAGGCAGAACGCAATTGACATTTGGAGGATTATCCCCAAGGAGGTTAATCTTTCCACAGAGAGAGAGAGAGAGAGAGAGAGAGAGAGAGAGAGAGAGAGAGAGAGAGAGAGAGAGAGAGAGAGAGAGTCGGCGTGTGTTTTTTAGCAACACACAAAATTAATGTTTTATTTGATAATTATTGAAAACTGGATTTAGAATTTCCCATCCATCATGAACATGCACACATACTCTTACAAAAACGCACACCCCCACGCATACAAAGTATGTTCTCTATCGATAATTTGAATGAAGATATACGGAAAAAGAATTTGAGAAATAATTATTCTACAGTAAATATGAATCTTAGCCATATACATGTATTGTTTAATATAATATACAGTATATAATCATTTATTATTCTACATCGATCTTTCTATCTATCTCATTTTACGGTGGGATGTATATTCAAAATAATCATGAGAGTGAGGGAAGAACAGAGTATGGGGAGGAAGGGAACACACACACACACACACACACTTGTGCATGTAAGGTATATATATTTCTAAATTGAAATGAAGATATGTGTAACATTAAGATATGTGTAACATTAAGATATGTGTAACATTAAGATATGTGTAACATTAAGATATGTGTAACATGGGTGACTATCACTTGAAATAAATGATAACAAAAAGAAGACTGGAAAGATTATATGGAGATGCCTTCATGAATGTATGAGTGGATCAACCTATACGTTATAGTCAGGTCAAGATGGATAGTGTTTTTGTCCTGTGGCAAGACCTGACTCACGTCACATGCAGCATTTACAGCAACGCTTTTTCCTTGTTGACGAGACTTTCCTTAATTCTATCATTGGATACGAGAGAAAGTGGAGGGACATTTATATCGTATATGTTGTTGATATAAATAAAATTTATTGAAATATATATATATATATAAGCCATTGTTTAATATATAATATTATATGTCCCTCAGTTGTTGGTGTAAGGCGAACCAAGAACTTAATTGTTTTCAGCATGTAGTGTCTGTAGGTGGCTGCCTAATTGATGATGGTAGCGGTGTGTTGCTTCCAATCCAGTTTATTGTCAATGGTGACTCCCAGCAGTTTAGTGGACTTAACCAGCTGTAGTGAGTGAGAGCCAATGGTGACATTAGGTGGTGGTACTGGAATGGTGGATGTACTGATGTACATTACTACAGTCTTGGTTTGGTTGATGGTGATGCTATTTTCTCTGCAGGTGGTTAAGAATATGCTGTAGATAACTGTAGTCAGGAGAGTCATTGTTGATGGTGACTCCTACTGTAGAGTCATCCACATACTTCCAGCGGTGTGGTGTGTCAGTGAGGGCGTCGTTAATTAATTGCAGAAAACAGAGGCGTCCCATTATTGTACCCTGGGGGACACCACAGGTCAAAATTTGAAAGGTGGAGGAATGATTTTGATACCGTGTGACCTGCCGTTTCTCACACAGAAAGTCATATGGCCATGCCACAAGATAGCCAGGGAGACCTAATTTTAGTCCCTAGATAATTAGATAATTTTTTTATCCCTGTGGTGTGATCCACTAGATCAAAGGCCTTCCGAAAGTCTGTGAAGGTTAAAACAAAGGATGTTGTGTGCTTGTCTAGTTTCTGATAGATGAAGTCAAGCAGATTGACAAGGCAATGAGTGGTAGAGATAGATCTCATGTTGCCAAACTGTTGCAAGTCAATGTGGTTACTGATGGTATCACATGCCCAGTTGAATATAAAATCTTCATAGATGAGATTCGGAACGGGAGTAATAGCAATTGGCCTAAGATTATTTAGTGTGGGAGGGTTTGGCAACTTAGGGATGGGTGTTATAAAAGAGGTTTTCCACTCTGCTGGGCATTTGCCTTGTCTGAGGAAGGCATTAATTATTGAAGTGATGGGAACTGCAAGTTCAGGGGAAAACTCTTTGTAAATTTTGATGGGTAAGTCAATTGGAGTGGTGGATATTTTTGGTTTGAGACTTGGCAAAGTTTTGGCAACTTGAAATATTTCTATAGTAGGAGGACGAGAGGAGGAGGGAAGGTAAGCTGGTAGGAGAGAGGTTGAGAGGGGGAAAGTATTGACAAATGGTGGCAAAGTGAGTGTTAATTAATCTGCTCTGCTGCATCCTCGTTTGGCACACCGGTGAGAAAATGGAGTTTTTATAAGTCTTTCCCAGGCTACAAAGGGTTTTTATCTTGGTGTACCACTGATGGTGCACCTTGGTGGGATGGGATGGTGCACCTTGGTGGGGTAATATCACTTCTTTACCTCACGAATTTCCCGGATTATCTAGTTCCTCAGTTGTTTGTACTGATGGTTGTTGGTGTAAAATGCCTGGTTCTAGGAGATGTTTTATTCTTGGGGTGATCCATGGAAGGTCAGAGGGATGTTTCTTAGTTGTTTTTGATGGAAAGAAATGATGGTAGGCCTCCAAGACTGAAGAGTGATATTTTTCCCACTTGGTGTTGACATCTTCAGGTGTAGTGACCTCGTTCCATGGATATGTTGTCTCCCACTGACCAAATTGTCTTAATGCTTAGCATCAACTAGAGTTACTAGATGGTTACCAAATCTAGGAGAACTAAGCTATGAAGAAAGACTAAGGAAACTAAAGTTCCCTAAACTGGGAGAAAGACGAAAAAGAGGAGATATCATTATGATTTAAAATTGTGTCACAGAAAAAGAAAAGATATATATATAGAGAGAGATAACCTGTATCAACAAGGAATACCTACAATGACAGAGGACATAGTAAAAAAATAATTAAAAGAAGTAATAAAGATGTACAGATATACTCGGATCGAACCTCTCCCCATTGGTCATTTTAAAACTTTTTTTCACTGTCCTTTGATTTAGTATTAAATTTAGGTGTTCAACATTTCATTCCTAAATTGGGCATGCAAGCCAGGCCTGCCTGCATCATTGATGCTTGAAACCATAGAGTCTATGTTGAGAAAGCCATAAATCTTTGGTTGTTTTAAGCTGATAATTCAAGAAGCACATATCTACCAAAATAAAATTAGACCGAGGACATTCCTGGGACTACACCTGTCAGAATGGTGCATAATTTGTTAAAAAAAAAAAAAAAAAAAAAAAAAAAAAAAAAAAAAAAAAAAAAAAAAATTGTACCCCCACTGGGGATTTAAACCTAGGATCTTTCGTTTAAGGCCAAATAACAACCTTCGGCTTGGGATGTATGGGTACTGGGACTGACCCCCCCCCCCACATTGGTTATTTTAAAACTTCTTTTTTCACTGTCCTTAGATTTAGATCTTTGATGCCTGAGACCATAGAGTCTATGGTTGTTTTAAGCTGAAAATTAAAAAAACACATATCCACCAAAAATAAAATTAGACCGAGGACATTCCTTGGACTACACTGGTCAGAATGCTGTATCATATGTTAAATAAAAAAAAAAAAATGTGCTGGGGATTCGAACCTGGGATCTTTCGGTTAAGCCCAAATAACAGCCTTCGGCTTCGGCTTGTAGGTCAAACAATGCGGCCATGCATATCGGCTAAACAGACAGACAGAGTGTTTTATATATATAAATATAAATATATATATATGTGTGTGTGTGTGTGTAAGTGTGTGTGTGAAAGAGAGAAGGAGACTATGTGCGTGTGAGAGAAAGAGAGATTGCATTTATGTAAGAGAGAGATTGATGTGTGTGTGGGAGAGATGTTTGTATGTGTTAGTGTGTGTGTGTGTGTGTGTGTGTGTGTGAGAGAGAGAGAGAGAGAGAGAGAGAGAGAGAGAGAGCCTGTGTGTATAAAAAATATACATGAAATTCTCTCTCTCTCTCTCTCTCTCTCTCTCTCTCGTGCTTGCAGTCATATCATCTATCTATATATATAAAACAGTCTGTCTGTCTGTCTGTTTAGCTGCTATGCACAGCCGCATCGTTTCACCGAGAGTAATAAATTTTACATACTTTTTTCGCTGAGACCTGAGGAGTGTCTTGGCCCTATAATGTTTTCTTCTTCAATGATTAACCTCTTAAAAACGACTTCTTTCATTCCCCCCCCCCAGCTGACAAATGGGGGTCAAAATTTTCAAATTAAGACTTTCATTTAGGCAAAAAGAAATCTTGCAGAATGTAAGAGCATGAATTTACACACCAAGAACTGAAAACGGGACCCTTCTAGGTGTACACAAAAACTTATAACAAGAGCATCAAAGTCTTAAATTTTTTTTATAGTCTCTCCTGAAAAATCAGAAAAAAAAACATGCTCGCTCTCTCTCTCACAGAAAACCACATTCTCTCTCTCTCTCTCTCTCTCTCTCTCTCTCTCTTTCACTCTCTCTCTCTCTCTCTCTCTCGTGCTTGCAGTCATATCATCTATATATATAAAACAGTCTGTCTGTCTGTCTGTTTAGCTGCTATGCACAGCCGCATCGTTTCACCGAGAGTAATAAATTTTACATATTTTTTCGCTGGGACATGAGGAGTGTCTTGGCCCTATAATGTTTTCTTCTTCAATGATTAACCCCTTAAAAACGACTTCTTTCATTCCCCCCCCCCAGCTGACAAATGGGGTCAAAATTTTCAAATTAAGACATTCATTTAGGCAAAAAGAAATCTTGCAGAATGTAAGAGCATGAATTTACACACCAAGAACTGAAAACGGGACCCTTCTAGGTGTAAACAAAAACTTATAACAAGAGCATCAAAGTCTTAAAAAAAATTTATAGTCTCTCCTGAAAAATCAGAAAAAAACTACATGCTCTCTCTCTCTCTCTCTCACAGAAAACCACATTCTCTCTCTCTCTCTCTCTCTCTCTCTCTCTCTTTATGTTCATGTTCTTAGACAGACAGAGACAGACAGACAGAGACAGACAGACAGACAGATAGACAGACAGATAGATAGACAGACAAAGACAGACAGATAGATAGACAGACAGACAGATAGATAGACAGAGACACAGACAGACAGATAGACAGAGACACAGACAGACAGATAGACAGAGACACAGACAGACAGATAGACAGAGACACAGACAGATAGATAGACAGAGACACAGATAGATGGATAGACAGAGACACAGACAGATAGATAGACAGAGACACAGACAGATAGATAGACAGAGACACAGACAGATAGATAGACACAGACACAGACAGATAGATAGACTGAGACACAGACATATAGATAGACAGAGGTACAGACAGATAGATAGACAGAGACACAGACAGATAGATAGATAGAAATGGCGTGAGATGACGTGAAGTCCGGCGTGCTGCCATATACCATAATTTCCGTGTGCTACTCTTTGTAGGCTAATATTTTATGGGATTGTAGAAAGTAGCGATATCTGGCAACTCTACTCTAAGCTTTGTATGGGAAATTTAAACAATATAACGTGATAGTGCTTCCTTATGCTCTCAGTGGGGGGGATCCTGCAGCTCCTAATTACCCTAGTTTTTTGTGTGTATTGGTTCACTATTCCCTCCAGTTACTAATTATTATGGGTCCCAAGAAAAGACTCAAAGTACCTGATATTGCAGCTATCTGTGCTCTAGCTAAGGACAATAAAACAAATCAAGAAATCTCAGCTAACACAGGATTATCAATAAGAACAGTACAGAGGTGGACAAAACAATTCGGTGCGGGCGGGAGTGACTCTATCCCACCACCATACAAACCACCAGGACATAAACGGAAAGTGACTGAGAGGACTTTGAGAGTTATTGGTAGACAGCTGGAGGTACAACCTCGTATCACAAGCCGAGAATTAAAGACTAAGAACCCAGATTTGCTGGCTGGAGTGGCTGACAGGACAGTGCGGGATTATTCAAACGCGACTTGGGTTACAGGTGTTGTCGCGCAGTACATAAACCCTGGTTAACTGTTGTTCATCGCAAAAAAAGATTATCTTTTGCCTCTCAATATCATGACTGGGGTATTGATGAGTGGCGAAAGGTGTTGTGGTCGGATGAATCCACTTTTGAAGTTACAGATAACCAGAAAAGTGGAGTGTACCGCCGACGAGGTAGTGATTCCCATGACCCCAGATATCTTAACCACACAGTAAAACATCCTGATTCATTGATGGTGTGTGCCTGTTTTTCGTACTATGGTGTGGGAAAGTTGGTATTTTTACATAAGAATGTTCGTATCAATAAAGATAATTACTTTGAACTTTTACTTGATGAGTTAGACGAGTGTATGGAGAAATACAACTTTGATTATTTTATGCAAGATGGTGCTCCTTGCCATACCGCTCATTTAATTACCAATTGGTTTAAATTCTGTGGTGTTACTCTCCTAAAACCTTGGCCAGCAAATTCACCAGACTTAAACCCAATCGAAAACTTATGGGCGTATATTAAACGGCAACTAAAGGATGGTGACACATCTTCACTTCCACGCCTTCAAGCAGCCATACAAGATATCTGGGACAGATGTGAATGATTCATATTGACAAGTATGTTGTGTGGGTGGAAGGTAAACACAGGATAGAGCTTCGAGTTGTTTATTTCTCTTACGTTTCGGACTACACAGAGTCCATCTTCAGAGAGAAATGACATAGGGAAGAGGGTACCAGAGCTATATATACCGGTGGTGGCCTACACTGCATCTGCCACTACTTAATCTCACCTGACCTCACCTCACACCGTCCTTTCTTTTATTCTCCAGGGCTATATTGGCTGGGACAATATTAACTTGGAATACCTTCATAATTTGGCTGACTTCCTTCCCAAACGACTCAACATGTTAAAAAAGAATCGAGGGTACCCTATCAGTTACTAATTTAGGTGAGTATCCTCAATAAAACTATTTTCACATAGACCATTTTCCCCTCATCAGTAAGAACAGGTTGTTTACGTCACCGCGACATTTCTAACCGCCAGCACTGTAGATAGATATAGATAGATAGATATAGATAGATATAGATAGATAGATAGATAGATATAGGTAGATAGATAGATAGATAGATAGATAGATATTGATAGATAGATAGATAGAGATAGATATAGATACATATATATATATATATATATATATATATATATATATATATATATATATATATATATATATATATATATATATATATATATATATATATATGTAGATAGATTGATAGATAGATCCCCGGACGACGTCGGGTATCCCTGCTAGTAATAGATTAATAATACATGATGCGCTTCAGTTTCCTTAGTAATTAAGAAATATATAAACATTTGTTAATCATTCCATGAAATAAATGGGTTTAATATTTATCAATAATTAATTAAGGTAAAAGAAAATATACAACAATAAATAATTCAGGTTAAAATCTAAACAAAAAATATTAATTAAGGTAAAAAAAATAAAAAAAATAAGATAAAGAATTTAATATATAAAAATAGATAAGTGTTTGTTGTCCTTTCTTTCCTTCTATTTACGAATAGAGAGAGAGAGAGAGAGAGAGAGAGAGATTGGAGCCATATCGTGTATCCAGGTCTGCTTAAATAGAGTAAACTGTTGAATAATTAGACGAGTGCCCGCAAGTATGGGATAGGATAAGTTTTGTTGGATTTGCTTCACTGGTGTCACAGATTATTGAGAACTTCAACAAGGCCTGGATACTTATTATGACTTGTGAATATTACAGAATAAACGTTGTAATAGATTTATTGGTATGTCAGCTGTATTAAGACTTCAACAAGACCTGGATACTTAATATGGTTCCTGACTGTTACAGGATGATCGTTGTAATTAGTTCACTGGTTTGCCAAAATATTTATAACTTCAACAAGACCTAGATACATAATAATTTTGGCCAGTCATTGGAGAGAGAGAGAGAGAGAGAGAGAGAGAGAGAGAGAGAGAGAGAGAGAGAGAGAGAGAGAGAGAGAGAGTCTTCTTATGAGATGAAAATGAGTTGAGCACTTGGAGAAAAAATATATGAAGACCCCTGCTTTAGACAGAGTTCTGTACTAAAGACTTTGATGGAAATTACAACATAAAGGAGGAGTGAAAGGTAAACTACTAAAATGGATGGAAGAATTTCTAGTAGGATAAAATTGAGAATAAGACTAAGAGAAAACTATTCTCCATGGCTGAAGGTGACAAGTGGAGTTCCTCAAGGCTCAATATTGGCAAAAATTATGTTCTTAATTATTATAAATGATATAGAAGTAAATGTTACATATGGTACTTATATGAATATGTTTGCTGATGATGCAAAACTAGAGAGAACAATTAAAATTGAAGACTGCTGTAAAAAGTTACAAGAAGACTTAGACAAAATAGTTGACGGGAGTAATAAATGGCAGATGGAGTTTAATGCAGATAAGTGTCATGTTATTAGGTGTGAAAGAAGTGAGAGAAGGCTAAATTGGCAATACAAACTTGGAAACAAGATAATAAATGAATCAAAGTAAGAAAGAGATTTAGGGGTAATGATACATAAAATTGACACCAAATGATCATATAAATGAAAAAGTAAGAAACATGTATACATTACTAGCAAGTATGAGACTATCCTTTACCTATGTAGACGAAGAATTGGTCAAGGAAATAATTCCATTCTTTATAAGGCAAAGCGTGGAATATGCTCCTCTAGTATGGAACCCATATTTAAAGAAACATATAACCAAATTAGAAAAAAAGTACAAAGAGTGGCAACAAGATGGCTGCCAAGTCTAAGAAAACTAAGTTATGAACACACACACACACACTTAGCAGCAACAAGATGGGTACCAAGTCTAAGAAAACTAAGCAATGAAGAAAGACTAGAGAAACTAAAATGACCTAAACTGGAAGAAAGACGGAAGAAAGGAGATAAGATTATGGTTTACATATGTGTCACAGAAAAGGAAAAGATACATATAGAAAACTTGTTTAACAAGGAATACCTACAATGTGGGGACACAGTAAGAAATGAATTAAAAGAGGAGTAAAAAATTATACAGAAATATAGTTTTCCAAATAGAGTAAAAGACAAATGACACAAATTACCAGACGAAGTAAAGTGTCAAAAACATAAATAAATTAAAAGAAAAATATGATAATTGGGTTTTAAAATACGGGACATTACGAGCTTGATTCAATTCTGCAAATATACACTAAGAGAGAGAGAGAGAGAGAGAGAGAGAGAGAGAGAGAGAGAGAGAGAGAGTCTGTGTGGGAGAGACAGAAATTAATACACACACACACACAGATTGAGTGTGTCTGTGTGTGAGAACTTAACCTCTTCAAATATAAGGATTTATTAATTGCTTTATTATTAGTATTGTTATTATTATTATTATTTATACAGTACAGAATCAAGGTTTATTATTATTATTATTATTATTATTATTATTATTATTATTATTATTATTATTATTATTATTATTATTATATTTCCTTCCTTCATGTACAGTATACTCTCTCTCTCTCTCTCTCTCTCTCTCTCTCTCTCTCTCTCTACTCAGACACCATAGCGAGTGGACGTGTTTTTTTGCTGCTCCCCCCCCTCACTTCGTACGGCCTACCTGCCGGGTGCCAGAACGTAACCAGCTGACAGTGGATATTTCTGTTCTGAAAACTATGTTGGCTTCGCAAGACCAAGCTTACCGCAGTGCCATAGAGGTATTCGTGAAAGAAATTAATGAACAGTATTAGCAGTTACAATCTACAGTACATGACTTGAGAACTAGCCTGAAATTTTCTCATGGTGATATTAACACATTGAAACAACAAGTGAAACAACCGAAGTTAGAGGAAGAAGGCAACAAACAACAATTGAGGAGGAACCTACCGAGACCTGGAAACAATCAGCCAAGAAAGTAAACCACATATTGGAAGAAAAAAAGCTATGTTACAACTATCAAACATCCAACTAGAGTATGTTTATCGTGCAGGACACCACCACCATCAGAACGGTAAGTACTCCATCATTGCCACCTTCAACAGAGTGTGTTTATCGTGTAGGACAACACCACCACCATCATGACGGTAAGTACTCCATCATTGCCACCTTCAACAGAGTGTGTTTATCGTGTAGGACAACACCACCACCATCATGACGGTAAGTACTCCATCATTGCCACCTTCAACAGAGTGTGTTTATCGTGTAGGACACCACCACCACCATCAGGACGGTAAGTACTCCATCATTGCCACCTTCAACAGGTTTTGCGATTGTGAGGCAGTCATCCGATATTCTAATAAATATATGTTTGTAATTACTTTTAAACTAATCACCCTTATTTGTCTTACCCTCTTCCCCTTCACCCTCGCCTCAAATCATCACATTTTCTCTCCTATATCTACCTACATTAATGCTTAAACTATTAAATGAAGACGTGTTCCTATAACTCTGCCTGTATTGTTATTTGTGTCGTGTTTTGTGTTGTTTCGGCGTTCTTGTTTGTGTGTGTTTGTTTCTATGATGTTGTAGGTGCGTTTAACTGTTCTATCTCTTTTTTTGTGGTTTTTCTGTTTGTTGTATTGTTGTTTATCATTTGTTTGTTTTTTGTGTTTATGTTCATGTGTTTTCAGTTGTTTGCTTCCCATTTAGGCCTTGCCTGGCATGATGGAGAGCGCATAATCGGATGTGACTTCCTGCCTGGAGGTCGACTTGGCCATGTCGGCGGAGGATGAGTCTCCTATCGAGGATCACTGGCCTGAACTGCCTTCTCGCAACCCTCCTCTCCCCTCTCCTCAATCACTCCGCAGCTCAGGTTGCAATTTTCCACCTCCTCAACCTCTACCAAGCGACCCGTTGATGCCTCGTCTAGCAGATAATAGGTATGGGACGTAAGTCTAGTTGTGACCTCGCCATCCCAGGGTGTGAAAACGTTCCAGCCTTACCCAAATATCGGTCACTAAGAGCTCTGGGCTCATTCCGGGAGGGTAACAGTTGTTGATCACGTGCCCAGCACGTGATCAAGACTGTAGGTGAATAACACACATGCATCCACTTTATTATTTTATAATTATATTGCCTTAATGACCATTGCTTAGTCGATAGGAGTTAAGCCAAATAACACACACAATTACATGTCTTACAAACCTATTAATATAATGTTGCATTACAGTTATTAAATTAATCTTACTTTACCAAAACAACAAACAAACCTATACAATAATGACGTTGCATTACAGTTACATAGTCTTACATTATCTATATATTGTAAACCCTTGAAAACAGCGTGTGTGTGACTGTGTACCAATTGATAATGGTGATGATGATGATGATGATGATGATATATATAAAGTGAGAGAGAGAGAGAGAGAGAGGGGGGGGTGGGGGGAGGAGGGAGTAGAGAGGTATGGGCAGAGTGACTCAGTTGCCGCTCAGGTCACTGAGTTTGACAGATATCTGGGTGTTTACCGTGTCGCCAGATATGCACATGCGTCGTGCAGGTGGAGGACAGCGGGTAGATCTAGCTACTAGGTGTAAACTGAAATGTGTGGTCGTGTTTGTTTATATGTTCGCCGCATAAAGAGGGAGGTCTCTAGGTGGGTGGTGGATGTGTGGTTATTTACAGTCTCAGTCTCACTAGACATGCAAATGAACACACACCCAGGCTCTCTCTCTCTCTCTCTCGTCGCATTGATTGTCGAAGGTATTAAAAGGAGACTAGACAGCTGTAGGTTCAACATGGGAGTGTGAATGTGTACCTAACTATACCGCATGATGCAGCCGCACACACTTATGTTTTCGTGTGTTTGTTTATGTTTGTGACGTGTTTAATAGCCACTATACGCCATAGCGCTTCCAATTCCCCAAAGGACCGTTATTTGAAACTCTCCACACTTCATTCTCTCATTTTCACCACCTTTCCCTTCCTTCCGTTTTTTCTTTTTCTTTTTTCTCTCTCTGATGATAGAAATTATTGGTAAATTGATACAGATGAAGGAAAGGAATTGAAAAGCAAACAAAAATGAGGGAAGAAAGACTAAAGGTGTGATATGAGTATAAGAGAGGAGAGAGACGTTTAATGTGGTGACGGGTTAGAGAGGGACAGAAAAAGGAAAGGGAGGAAGGAATGAAGGAAGAAGCATTCCCTTAATAATTAATAAATTCTCCTCCCGTCTCTCTCTCTCTGAACATCTACCCTGTCCCTCCATTCGTCCATTAATATTAACAATTATAATGATGATGATAATGATACTATACTCAAACTATAGAATGTACTGAGCTCTCTGGTGGGGTCTGGATTAAGAGCGGCGTTGCCAAATCATCACCAAAACAAACCCATATTGTTAACATTTTAATGCTTAAGCCAATTTTTAGTAGCTCTAAGTATTCGATATATAATACAACGTTAAAAAGAAGTATTTATAATAACGAGTTAGGCTAATGTAAGTCTATTTACAACAACTCTATACAACATGTGACTTGTTATTTTGTACATGCTGCCACATCTCCTGTGACAAAGGGTTAATGGCGGGTCAAGGACGCGTGTATTCATACATGTCATCTGGTCATTCACGCATCAACCACTATCCATGGACCACACATTTCCCAAGCACGTTGGTGTTCTCCACAGCCAAGCTAAGGAAATTATTTATAATATAAATAGATATTTCCTATTACATCCCTCTAAATCAGTTGCTCCATGTGGATACCATGTGGGTATGTTTTGGTGATGATTTGGCAGAGCCGCTCTTAATCCTCATCCCCACCTGAGAGCTCAGTACATTCTAGTTTGAGTATAGGAGAGAGAGAGAGGGAGATAGAGGAAGAAAGGTAGGTATAAGTAGAGAGAGTGTTAATTGCTACTCAGGTCACGGAGTTTGACAGTTCTCAAGTGCGACCGTGTCACATCTACATATAGCCACTGAGAGGGTGGAAAGGGAATATTCTCCGAGACTGTACAATAAGTAGAGTATGAGGAAAAGGTGAGCAAGGTGTTGTGTGAAGTAAAAGGGTAGGATTTGTGTCTGGAATAGCCTATATGTGGTGCAAACATTCAAGGACCTCGTGATTGAGGTAGTGGTAGAAGTGGTCGGGTATAAAGTACAGTACTAAATGATGGGAGAAGAGGAAGTGCAAGGTAGACATGTAAATGTGAGGTAAACAGTTTGGAATTAAAAAAAAGAAAAAATCAAGAGGGTAAAAATGGAAAGTCTGGGAGCAGAAAACTTTGCCGTTTGGATTAGAAACAGCATTTCTGATGTTACTTGGCCATATAAGAAATACATCAAGATTGTTTCAACAACCTTATATAAGAGATAAATGTGGACAATTATTATTCGAAAATACTGAAAATATAGAAAACGTAAAGGAGGTGTTAGTGGAGTTGTGGAAAAAAAGACAAAAGGCTCAGACACCGTGAAAAAAAAAGACAAAAAGAACTAAAAGGGGAGCCGTTGCAAAGGCAAATCCCCACACAGCGACTGAACTGATAACACTGAGTGGGTTGTTGTTGAGTTGGTAACACTGAGTGGCTGTTGTAAAAGATGTCGACAGCTGGAGTTTTCTTCATTCATCATTAAATTCCTTTAATTATAAACTACGTAAGTATTATTATGTATATTAACACGCAGGGTATTGTGTATGCGGTATTTATACACCTTATACATCGGTGTATACTTAGATTTATGTATAGATAAGGGAGTTATTAGTGATAAATAAGGATAGGTTTGGTTCATACTACCCCCTACCCCTAATATACACACACACATACACCCTCCTCGTCCCACCCCAAGCCGGTCCCCCTATTCCTGCACCCCCCTAGTCTCACCCCAAGCCTGTCCCCCTATTCCTGCACCCCCTACCCCTAACATACACACACACATACACAAAATACACCATGTATACACCTTTATAAGTATGTTATTATGTATTATAACCCTTATGAACATCTATAGACCATTCATACACACATTTATTTATACATAAACGAGTATTTAGGGTTTAAATACTGTTGCTCCCCCCCCCCAGGGTATACACACATACAGACATACACACAAAATGGATGGTGGCTCGCAAATTTTTCTTGTGTATTATTTTGCTTTATTAATTCATATGTGTGTATATGTATGTATGTATTTGTGTGTGTATGTACGTATGTATGTTATCTGCTGTTATTTATTGTATTAATTTATTATTGTATGTGTGTGTGTATGTATATGTTTGTATGTGTGTGTATGTATGTATGTATGTTATTTATTTGGTATATTAATTTATTGTTATTGTGTATATGTTTGTGTGTATGTGTGTATGTATGTTTGTATGTGTGTATATGTATGTTTGTATGTGTGTATACATTTATTTAATGCATAAAAATTAAAACTTTAATTATCAATCTCATTTTCCATTACAATGTTTTTATTTTCTTTAACCACTAATTTATGACATTTTAACCCTTTCATTAGGGCAATCTTCGAGTATGATCGATGTTGCTGTAGTCTATATATTTTGAAAAATTATTAATTAATTCAGGGGCTTCTTATTGCTCTAATAATTTTTATTGCACTTTTACGGGTCTTATAAGTACGAAAATATAATATGAAAGTATTGTTTTACCACAAATAAGGTTAAAATAAGCAGAGCTTTCTGCAACCATTTTGAACAGAGCGGTCTGCACGCCTCTGCCAGACGTACGATGTTAACGTTCCTGGCACGGCCGCCAGCCCGTGCCACACATGGAGGTATAATCTAAGAGGAGGCGGCATGACGTCACAGAGGTGAAGCCAGTTTTCTATTGGTCGGCTGTCCTCCCTACCCCCCATTGACTCAAAACATTGAACAGCTGATCACGTCGGACCATCAATTTCACCAACATTCTTTGCCATTTTTTAAGATAATTCTGGCGTGTTCAGCATATGGGTGTACCCAGAGAGACAGGAGTCTTTCTACTACATTTCATATGTATGTTAAGAAAGTCATATAGAAAAATATACGACAGAAATTGACAAATCAACGAAGTGAATTTCATCACCTGCCTCGCACACCGCGACACGTACCCATGTCCTGTAGAATATTAATACTGTTCACACAAAAACTGTAAAGCCAAGGCTATTATAGTGTTCTGATATTAACTATTAATGTATAACCTGACGTATATATAGCATTGACAGGGTTATAAAAGATAAACTGGCTCCATGGGGGGACCTATTTGTGCCTAAGTTAGGGTTGGCCTGAAGGATAACTCGAGTGTTGAGAGATTGTATTATGAATGTTTTAGCATATGTCATAATGTTTTAAAGATATTTAATTTATAATTGTGTTTACTATGTAGACTATTTGGTTGTTGAGAATTTAGGTGTAAGTTAAAAAAAACTGTAGTCTAAGTTAAGCCAATGTGCGGAAAAAGTTTTTATAATTGTGAAATTACTGCCTGGGACTGATGAGTAAAATTAATGTTTCTGTGTAAATCAGAGTGAACTGAAACTGAGGAAGTGATGACACACTTTATGCAGTAACATGCAGCCATCATTGTAAGATTCCATGTGGCTTATAAGTGGTAAAATATGTTTGATACTAGACAACACACCTGTGAGTGTCAACTCAATTACATGACAGTTCTGGGTGTTACACTACACATCACATATCTCCAGTAGGCCTACCATATACACATCTTCACTACCCTATTCACATCTTCAGTACACTATACACTTCTTCACTACACACACATCTCCATTACCTTAATTATACACATCATCACAACACACCACATCTTCACTACCTTATTACATATCTTCACTACATTATACACATCTTCACTACACTATGTAGGCTACATTTTCACTGCAGATCACACATCTTCACAGCACACTGAGGTGGCTACAACGCAAGGAAATTTAAGTGAAAAAAGATGTAGTTTGTTGACAGGCAGACAGTAAAATACTATTACTATCTGCTTGTCAACAAACTATAACTTTTGCTCACTTTCCTTCCTGTTGTAGGTATCTCGCAAGTAGCGAGGCATACCAGATTCACGTGTGGTCATCTGTACTTGTTATTTCTCTGTAACGTTATAATACGGTCTGTGGGTTGGTGTGTAAGCTATCACCTTCTCTTTTACTATACATTTTGCATAAAATAAACTATTCATTCATTAATCAATTCATTCTTTCATTCATACTCCTAGGAAAAGTTTGCGAGAAGAGGTAATGCTCTAGCTGGAAACAGCGATATTTAATGGGTTTAAGTACTTTTGATAATATACAGAATTGGATAATTTTATGTAGTTATCATATATGGAACAAATTCAAGTCTCTTTCTGGCTATGATTATAGGATATATGAGAAAATAAGACCATAATTATAATGGGAGTAAGGCGGGCGAGGCAATGTTTTGAGTCAATGGGGGGTAGGGTAATAGGCTCCGCCCCTTGCTTCACTTTGGGTGTACAGGACGAGCGGCTCATGCCGCCTCCTCTTAGATTATACCCAATGGTGCCACACACCTCACACACACACATACACAAGGCCGCTTGAATAGTATTGCACATACACGCATTCTCTTTCTCTCTCTCTCTCACACACACACATACATACACGCATTCTCTCTCTCTCTCTCACACACACACGCATTCCCTCTCTCTCTCTCTCACACACACACATACACGCATTCTCTCTCTCACACACACACATACACATTCATTCTCACTCTCTCTCTCTCTCTCACACACACATCTCTTTCTCCCTATCTCTCTCACACACATACACACATTCTCTCGCACGCGCACACACACACGCAACCATAACGAACACACATACGCGTACACACACACCTGTCAATCTTACTAACCTATTCTGCCTCAGTCCAATATATATATATATATATATATATATATATATATATATATATATATATATATATATATATATATATATATATATATATATATATATATATATATATATCCGGTGAATCTAACTTGCTTACTCTACATTTACAAAAATGAAAAGCTTCTAAAGATTACATGATGGTTAGGGAAAAATAGATAGGTGTTCAAAGATTTATTTACAGTACAATATACTGCATGCATGCATATACCGTACCTGTACATAATACAATAATTTTATCACTTTTCTCTCCACCTGCAAAGTAAAGAAATATGTTATAAACAATTCAATAATATTGATTTCTATACTGTCCCACTGTAAATAATACTATAATATTGATCCCTATACTGTCCCACTTTACAACAAACAAATATGTTATATACAATGCAATCCTATTGATCTCTATACTGTCCCACTGTGAAATAAGAAAATTAGTTATTAAAAATGTAATAATTACTTGTACTGTACTGTACCGTACAATGTTTGTGCCCTTCTTCAGGTAAACCAAAACATAGACAAAGTTAGTGATATATGTAAGGTGGGGGCAATAGCAAGAAGGGAGAGGAAATGTGGAGCAGGGTAGGGAGGGAAAAATGAGGAAAAAAGCAAGAGGGAAAGATTGAATAGGGAAAAAGGGATGAAAGGTGGAGGCTGTGTAGAGATGGGGAATATTCTCTCCTCGGGTCCTATACACACACACCTCATATACCTCCATGCAAATCACATACCCCTCCAATATATACACACACACACTCACACACATCAATATTTCTAAAAATGTAATCTAGTGTGATATTCTTTAAAACATTGTGTACGACACAATGGTACACCACAATCTTCACACATCCAGTGGGTGTTCTGACGCCTCGTCTCCCTTCTGTTTGTGTGTCTACACACATGACAGTTCCTTCGTGGTCGAGGATTTGTTGGTGTTGGAGGAACTGGACTAGGAAAGTGTCGTGCTGATAACCTAATTGGGTTTGTCAATGCAGTTGACGATCTTCCTGGCCTTGCTGTATGTGTGGCTCTACCAAATCTTACTATCATTTGTCTAATTACTGACAAGCTGAAATCTAGCAATGGAGGTTTCTTTCCAGTTTTTACAAGGTACATATAATATGAATTTAGTATGCACATGTCAAGCAGATGAAAAAATAGTTTTTTGTACCATTTTAGGGTTTTCCTGACCCACTGTACACTACTGATAAGCATATCTGCCTTGTCAACAAGTCTCATTTTGTGAGTATATTCCACCACACAGGCAGGTTTTTGGATGGAAGCTCCAGTAGCACGATCTTTCTTATCTGTGTCAACCAATGTATTGCTGTGCAATGTTGTTAACATATGGACTACACGTTTGTCACACCATTTTACACACAGCATATCATCTTTGTGGTATATAGGAAACCTGTTCACCACGCTTCACATTAGGTAGTACAGGCATCAACTTCCTGTCTCACCTCACTGTGCCACATGCTCCTGTCTTTCTACTTTGTAAGTACTTGAATAATTTAGGACTTGTGTACCAACTGTCAACATATAGATTGTGTCCTTTATCTAAATGAGGTGCCAGTAATTTTTTTACAACAGAACCAGAATACCCAAGTTCTTTATCAATTTCAAAATCAGTGCCAGTGCCAGTCTATACAATAAAGTCCAAAATACAACCAGTTTCTACATCACACAAAACAAACAATTTTAAGCCAAATCTATTACGTTTCTGGGGCATATACTGTCGAAAAGCCAACCTGCCTCTCCAAAGAAGTAGAGATTCATCTATACATAAGTCCTGAAATGGTTTTAAATTTGATGTGAACTTATTTCTTAGATAATCCACAACCCATTCAACTTTCTGTAATTTGTTACCAGGTATATACATGTTCTCTACTGTCACTAAAATGTAGATGTCTTAACAAAGAAAAAAATCTGTCTTGAGTCATCATGTCTGAAAAAGCTGGTGTTGCAGTTGGTATACTTTTAGTCCAGTAGTCTTTCATTGTGTGTTTTTTTACAAGGGCCATGGACATTACAACACATAAAAACATATGCATTTCTTTTCTGTCAGTTGGTTTCCATTTGTGTAGTCTACTGTGTGGTGGAAAAGTCTGAGTGGTCATTAGAAAGTCGTGGTAATTATTAGTCTCCATTACAGTCCTGTCAATAAGATCAGGAGTGAAAAATTCTAGGAAAAAGTCTAACTCACTTGAATCTTCAGACACACTAAATGAATCACTTAATCCTACATCTTCATCCAATGAAAAAAGTGTAGGTGAGAATAGTGTATTACTCCATGAACTGTCTGGCGTCCCTCTGACTGTTGGTCTGTCAATGTGACTCCTTGTCTTACTTCTGGAAGTGTTAATGTCAGTCTGCCTGTGTGTCCTCCACTTCTGTACAGTCCTGGCTCTTGTCCTCCTATCCTTGCTGGTGCTGGACTCCTGGCTAATAGTCTCCTCACCTACCGACATACCTCTACTTATCATAAGGTGTATATGTGGACATGGAATAAAGCTCACCAGTCTAGAATAGGTGCGGTGGAAATGAGTTACATAAGAGGAGCATGTGTCCTTACCAGGTGGGATGGAGACAATAATGAGTGTGTGTATAAGAGACGTGTTATTGAGTGCGGGGTGAAGCCTAAACTGTACATTTTAGGTGGTTAGGACATGTGGAGAGAAAGCAAGGTGTGGAGTTTGCAAAGTAGGTTTATGGCAGTACAGTTGTGGGACCCGGTGAGAGATGCAGACCACTAGTCCGATGGCAGAACAGAGTGGAAAAATATATGAGGGGTAGACGAGGGCTTGTTCAAGTAAGGAGGGAGGGTTGGAACTGGGAAAACTACAGACTCTTCTGCAATAGCCACCCTCTTGAAGGGAGATCTCAGAGAGAACTAGGCATCAGAGCTATAGATAGATAGATAGAATATATGTATACTGTACATCTTTATAGATAGGCTATGTGTATATGTGTGTATATACAGAGATGTATCGGATATCCACATAAAAAAAATCTACATTGGCAGTGTATGCAATATCCACATCCACATCTGCATTAGCAATGCAAGTAACATCCACATCAGCAGTTTGAGAATGAGAATATTACTCATCAAAAGTCAGCATAAAGTACAAAACTACAATAATTCAAAACAATATAAAATATATTATATCTGGGATATATATAATGATACGCTTGTGGTGGGTAGATGATTCTAGCCACCACACACTATTGATAATTTGGTTTTCTGAATAAAAGTCTGAAAAAAAATATAGCTTACAGTATATAGAGTAAATAGATGAATGGCATTCACCATAACAATTACGGTATTATAAATAAAATTGGAAAAAGAATATTTTAGAGATATTTTTGTTTTTAAAAAGTAATTTGCCTTTGTTAAAATTCAAATACTGAACAGATGTGAAGTGTGAACCTGTGAGGCTCAAGTAAAGTTCATAAACTACTTTGATAAAGTACTTACCACTTTCACTTTCAGCTATAGCTATGTGATGATCCTGGCTGTCTAATGTCTCTAAAGTCCCTGCCACTCTAAAGAACCTTCACTCCCACTGTCTTCCACTCCAGTGACAGGTGTTCTGTCATTGGGTCTCTCTGTCTGTCTGAATGTCTTGTTCCTTGTCTTTCTGTCAGTCTGTCTGTCTGCCCTCCTTTTCTGTACAGCCCTGGGGATTGTCCTCCTATCCCCCATGTCACTGGACTGCTGGCTACTGCTCTTGTCCCCTGTAGATATAGCATAAAATTCATCAATACCCTGTATATATATAGATAATATATGCGTGTATAAATTATTATTGATAAAGGTCAATTAATGAAAAGTGTTTGTGAGTTTGAGGTACTAGATTTTGATTCCATGTATTCTGATGTACAATACATTGTGGTTTACATTTACAGTTAACACTAAATACCAGTGATAATGCTGGAAATAATGGTATTGCTCATTATGATAATAATATTGGTAGTAATGATAATAATATTGAAATAAATAACAAGATAAAACCTGGAAAATGGATAAAAGATAAAAAGAATGAATATGTAATGACTATAGATGAAGGTAAAATACATGTATTGATTACTCAATTAGATACTATGTCTGTGGAAGAAATGAACAAGGGACTCAATCAAATTTTAATTGACCCAGCCTTGAAAGTGTTCCCTCCAATTACAAGGAAAAAATATGTAAAGGTTAGTAATAATAATAAATACTATGCCCAATAATTTCCAATAGGTTTCATGTGGTTACTCTATCAAGTAGTCGAGCTCAACTATTTTATAATTTATTAAATAACTGATGGCATCACCCAGAGGGCCAGAACCAAAACTTATGGTGCTTTATTTATTATAAAAAACTGAAAGTAGGTTATATATAGACTGCATAAAGACTGCTGTGCCAGTCAAACTACTCACACTCAGGTAGGCCTATGGATATGTCATGATCCAGGTCTATAGCTTCAAGCCGTCTTCGTTTCCCTTCTCTTCTTCCTTGATAATCATGGCTAACTGTTGGTGGAATATATACATAAGTAAATGATCAGCTTTTACTAGTTTTTGATGAACAACACTGAAATGAAATTTTCTGAACATTATACAGGAGAATGGACGAGCAGAAACCTGTCTGTCTATAGTGTACCCTAGTCATAAAATGGGTGATAACTTTAGTAACAGTGTCGGAAAACATTAATTGCACACCACCCATCTTCAGTACATACCAATACAAGAATAGAGGAAAATAAATAAACTTTACAAGGAAGGAGTGGCTATGTAGGATAAAAAGATACTGCCATCGTATTTCATAACTCCCACAACTCATTTGGTGAAGAATCATCATTGTAATTCATGCCTAGTGTTACTTAGAGTCAAGAGATATTCTATATTATTAATTATTAGACCTTTTCGGGCACACTAACAGAAGCTGAGGTTGACCTTGAAATACGCCCATAGCCTATGTAGGATAACACTGACATCACGTGTTTTTCATGCGTATTACTTGGGAATGGATAGAAAGACAGTGTGCATCCTGGTTTCTTCCTATTTGTGCATGAGACCGTCACACATGAGTAAACCATTATGAATTAACTCTGCACTTGCTCCAGTTACACGCGCATATTCCCCCCCCCCCCCCCAATGGATGCTAAGAAGAATGAGTGCACTTCAGACCACAGCATTTTGAAGTGTGTGAGTCTACCATATGCCTCTCCGAACTTACAAAATTTCCTCCAGTCTGCAATGTCAACAATAATACCAAGTGTCATATTGGTTAGGTCTCGAGAAATGCTGTATTCAATACAGTATATGATGTAAACCCAAGTTGATTATTAATATTAAACTATTATAAAGAATAACCCATGGTTAGTTTCATGGCTAACTTACAACCCAATTGTCATTACAGTTGCACCAGCCTCTCCCTCCTAACGTTAGGGTTTTCACAAGGTTTTATAACGTATTACATGATACATCACAAGTGTAAGTTACAGTCATACATCACTGAACACCTGTATACTGTTTGAGCCAAACAATCTATAAAATAATACAAATATACAATACATGCTGGTGTGCTAACTTAAATGTTTCCACATTCTAACATTAAATTAAAACTTGTAATAAACTCACCATCTATATTCTCTCCAGTAACACATGAAGAGTCTAATAAATCTTCATCCATTGAATCATCGTCTCCTTGGAGCTCATACAAGTCACCAGCCACACCAGACGTACACCCAGCTTCGTTCATGATGGTGACTGAGGAATTTGGCGCCTTTTGGTGTTATATAATCGCTGCCGTAGAGAGCCCGGGGCGTACCGTAGGCCGCAGTTGTCGTACAGCATTCATATAGTTTTATATTTATGTAATATTATTACTTCAAGCTACTATATATACACGAAACTAATTATAAAAGTACATATAGTGAATAAACTGTCTGGTAAATTGTGGATTAGCTTTGTGCGTGTGTTATGAAATAGGAAGTAAATAAAGACGTATCCTCAGCATCTGAGTTGATACCGCAACGCATAGTACATACGATACCCTCCCCCCCCGCGTCGACACGAATGAATGGGTTAAGACACTTTTCTTCTATGACATTTTCTTGGTAAATGTTTAGTATAATGCCATTTACTTTTATTGGTAAATGTTTAGTATGATGCCATTTACCATTACAATGGTTTTTCTTTTCTTTACTCACTAATTTATAACATTTTAAGACACTTTTCTTCTATGACATTTTCTTTGTAAATGCCCCGTTTAAAAGATAGGTCATATTCAATTTTGAAATTAACGTAACCTAACCTGACCATTCCTGACCTGCTCTGACCTGACCTAACCTAACCCAACCTAATTTAATAGGTAAAGAAAATGTCATAGAAGAAAAATGTCTTAGAATATTATAAATTATTATAAATTATTATTATTATTATTATTATTATTATTATTATTATTATTATTATTATTATTATTATTATTATTTTATTATTATTATTATTATTATTATTATTATTATTATTTTATTATTATTATTATTATTATTATTATTGTTATTATTATTGTTATTATTATTATTAGTATTATTACTATTTATTAATGGTATTTAATAATTTACAGATTGTTGCATATATGAGGTGCCCCCTGCTGAAGCGAGGTAAGCGCCACTAATAAAAACTTGAGAAAACAGCGTTTGAAGTTTCACGCTCTCTCTGGGCAGTGACCCCGCGTACCTCACTCCCGTTGTCATTGAGATGTGTGCGGCGAGGGTCGCATACCTCACTACAAACTGTCAAACGTTGTTTTCTCATCTGCTAGACTTTTGGTAATATTAGTAATATTAATAAGTTTTAATATTCTACTGCTTAATGTATATAAATGATAGGTACAGTTGTGGACAGGTACTCACCAGGTGTTGACTTGAGGTACTGAGGTGATGAGGTAGAATCCAATTATCGAGAGGCTGTATTATGGCTAATGACCCTGACCCTTGTATAATGGTAGATTATTGGCACTTGTTATTATTTGCACTCATAATAATTGCATATTATTCTTATGTAGTGATTATAATGACACCTTTCGTTTCCGGGAACCAGAGGGTGAAGCAAACACTGGTCCCTCATATCCATTACCGTCAGCCATGATGCAGCACAAAAACAATCCACGCAAAAAGTAGAGCAACACAGAGTAACACGTGTTGAATATGGCGGCGCAAGGGAAAACTGAGCCTGGCTGGTGATTGGCTGGTGGGTGATGACGCACCCCTTCAGACACGGCGCTGATTGGCCACACCCTTCCCTCAGTCGCTTGCCTCGGTCCTGGTCGGCATAATGGTGAAAATCTGCTGGATACTATTAGGAATATAGCCCTTAAGGACATTTCCAAGTCGATTTGAGGTAAGCGATATATACCACATGTAGCAGCATGAATTTGCCTATACGATGCACGTGAAAACTCGGTTTCAATCCGACTGTCGCTTACCTCGCTTCAGCAGGGGGCGCCTCATATGTGATGTCAACTGGCTTACAACAATATTATTATCTCTACACTACTTAACACAAGGTAATAATAGTAGTAGTAGTAGTAGTTCAGTAGTAGTAATACAGGTAGTAATACAGTAGTAGTAATAATAATAGTAGTAGTATATACTCTGTTCACGCTTAGATGGCGGAGAAGCCTGGCCCTCCAGGTGCGGTAGGCAGGTCAAATACTTTTTCGCTTCCCTGATTGGCTAGAGGTGTTCAGCACACCGAGGCAATTAGAAGTGCTTCCTTGTTTCATTAATATTTCTGCTAATTAAGCATTATTCATGTATGTTATTACTCGCTCATTATCTTAAATAATATATGTGAGCCTTGCGGTCAAAATTCACAGTGACAATTTACTTGGAGTTCGTAATATCTTGATTTGAACATAGAGTGTGTAGTAAAAAGTGAGCGACAGTGAGAGGAAAACAGGTCAACTGGAGGACCTCTGAGTAACCCTTGTGACTTGCCGTGTTCGAAAGCAGACTTCAAGGCTTCTTCGTCCATTTAGTACCAATTTTTATACATTTAATTTCACCTATCTTTCGGAAGCACAAGGGAGTGTGTTTTTATGCAACGAAAATGTAGAAAAAAACGTACACATAAATTCACTACTTACATAAACAAGTTAATATATTTCAAACCCATAGCCAAACAAAGCATGGACTGGGCAGGGAGTGGTGTGTATGTGTGTGTGTGTGTGAATGGATTAACAAACCGACACAGGAAGTTGACAGGCGCCTATAGGGACCTGAGATTAGAATATGGTCTAAGGCAGTAAGAGAGAGAAACTTAAATGAAGGTAACAAATGAGGAATAAAGAAAGTGAAATAACTTATGATGTATGCTACTGTTAATGAGAGAATGAATAAATTGAATTAAAAAAAATATATAGTGCCATTAAGCTAAATAATTCTATGTAGGCCCTATATGATATGTGGGATAAAATATAATTAGATTATACCTTTATGCGGGATAAACTATCATTAGATCATAGAATATAGAAAAGGAAAGATTGTGGATGAATCGTGAACACGAGAGAGAGAGAGAGAGAGAGAGAGAGAGAGAGAGAGAGAGAGAAGTGGATGGAAGAAGAAGGAAGGTCAGGTCACTGAGATGAACGCAGTGAGAAAGAGGGAGAGAGACACTCAGTTGAAGGTAACAAAAGAGGAAAAAAATGAAATGGCTTATGATGCCTGCTACTGTCTCGCTTCCACTTACTTTTATGTGGGATATAATAACATTAGATTATAGAACATGGAAAAGAGAGAGAGAGAGAGAGAGAGAGAGAGAGAGAGAGAGAGAGAGAGAGAGAGAGGTGGAGGGGGTAAGGAGAGAGGTATTAGCTACAGGTCACGGAGATTAACGGACCGCTATGCGTGTATGTGTATGTTTGTGTGTGTGTGTCACCAAATGGACTCGAAACATCCCCATCCCATCATCTGCCAATCAGAACCATCCAGGAATGTCCCTTAGAGGCAGGGCTTCTCCGCCATCTAAGCGTGAACAGAGTATCCCATCCTAGCTTGTAATTGGAGCCTAGCTGTATTATTAATACTCGTCTCTGATTGGTCAATATCTCCAGGCAACCTCCGTTCACGCTTACCTTTGCTTTACCAAAACATTTCATTCCTCCGAGGTACACTTTTTTTTTTTTTTTTTGCCTCACTTATTTCGCTTAATATCTACTTGGCACTTTGGTAACCTGACAGAATAATGATAAAGGATTACTTTTATCGTGAATTTTTTTTCCATATCATTAAAAATATACGATTAAATGCGAGTTGAAGTGAAATGAGTAGCTAAAAATGTTTATACAACTCTTTTTATATGCCGATATTTATTTATAAATATTACGCTACCCTGATTAAAAATGGGTGAATGATGTAGAGAAAATCCTCCTGCATGTCATGGTGGTATAAGATTGTAGATAAGACAGAAATTATTGCTGGAAACGTAATTTTAATGCCAAGATGTCTCGATTCACCCTATAGCTCAAGTTCAAGGGAATATAGGCCTAACTTGCCCTGTCAACTTGTGTAACTATCTCGTTTTTAGTAATAACGAGTTAACCACTAGCTTCAACAGTCATGCCAGGTGGTGCATTTACAAAACAGAAGGCCATATCTTTCGATAGAAAGAAGGAAGGTGTTTCTCGAATAAATAAAGGAGAATGAAACACTAGATAACTACAAACTTGTTTATGTAAATATATCTGTATTTTAGTGTTAATTTTTGTACATACACGTTTTTTTTTTTTTTTTTGTACCCATCGTAAAAAATCGTCGCTATAACGGTCAAACTGCTATAACAGACACCCTCTCCCACCTATTAGTCCGTTATAACGAGTTTTTTTGGTTATGTAAACAGCAGAAAACCAATTAGAAACAAGATAGGCCCATTGCATGATGGGAACGGTGTTTTGCAAAACACTAATGAAAAGATGGCAGACATTGTAAATTCTCATTTTTCATCAGTGTTCACCCGAGAAGATGGGGGTAACATCCCTGAGCCAGGCACTACTCATGAGGGTATTACCATAGAAAGAGTCCAATGAAGTGAAGCAAAAGTTAGAGACAGAATAGGTAAATTAAGTGTCAATAAATCTCCCGGTCCTGATGAATTTCTTTCTAGGGTCTTGCGAGAGGTATGTGACCAGGTAACCCCTTACCTGGCTGCTATCTTCAATATATCACTTGAAACAGGAGAGGTCCCATCTGACTGGAAGGAAGCAAATGTGACTCCCATATTTAAAAAGGGAGATGGCCATCTTCCTGGAAACTACCGTCCAATCAGCCTTACATCTGTAGTAGGAAAGGTATTGGAGGGTATAGTTCCAGATAGAATAGTAGATCATCTTGAATCATATAACTTATTGTATGATTCACAGCATGGTTTTAGGCATCGGCGTTCATGTTTGACCAACTTGATTTAATTTTTCCATTGTATGCCTTCTGAGTATGACCAGTGCCGGGCAATAGACATCCTTTATCTGGACTTTCAGAAAGCCTTTGATAAAGTACCTCATCAGAGGTTGATGGCAAAAACCTGTGCACTGGGAATAAGGGGCATGCTTGCTAAATGGATTGAGAATTGGCTGACTGACCGGCGCCAAAGAGTAGTAATCAATGGGGAAGCCTCAAGTTGGGCATCAGTCACAAGTGGGGTTCCTCAAGGTTCAGTTCTAGGTCCACTACTCTTTATAATCTACATTAATGATATAAATGTGGGCATTGTCAGTCGAATTGCAGAATTTGCTGATGAAGCCAAGTTAGGGTGTAATGCTTCATCATTTGAAAGACCTAGAGAAAGTAGGAAAGTGGTCTGAACGATGGCAGATGCCATTCAATTTGGACAAGTGTAAAGTGATGCACATAGGTCCAGCCAACCAGAGAGCCAGTTACTCTCTGTTGGGAAGTGAAGTTAGTACAGTCGACTCGCCATATAGGCGCTAAATTGGGAGACCAAAACCTACGCCTATATCAAAAACGCCTATATCGAACCGTTCACTCCATGTATTAAATACAATATGGTCAGCAGACCACCCCCTGTGACATAATAAATAATAATACATAATGTAAAGTACAATAAATAAACTACAATATTGTGGGCAGACCACCCCATGTGACTTAGTTAATAATAATACATACGTACAGTAAAAGTCCTGTAATCCGAATTGCAGGGACTGAAGGTCATTTGGACTATTGGTTGGACCTCCAAATACAGATATGCAAAAAGAAACACACAAATTATAGGATTACAGTAAACCCTGGTTATTTCGGATCAATTGACGAGTTATCAGAAGATCTGAGATATCCGAGGGCTTAAATTTGATGCGTATGACTGATTGTCTGTCTGTACACCCACTTTTAAAATTACGTGTGCTTTCACTCGTATCTCTGGTTCCCATACACAGCTAATGACTAAAAATAATTCTAAACATGAGCCCAAAGTATGGAAAATGAATGTTTATAAAGGTTATTTATTCTAAAAGGTTAGGCCTAATAGCGTGAGTGTAGTGCGTGACGAGTTGACAAGTTCAGTTAACACCAATAATTCATGAGTTTCTACTCAATACAATCATATTTCCTTAATTTATATTAATTATTCTTTGTAATTTTCTCATACAATCACTTGCACTTTTCACCATATCAAATGTCTGTACTGGGATATCTATCTATCTTCTATCTATCTATCTATATATATAAAACAGTCCGTCTGTCTCTCTGTCTGTTTAGCCGCTATGCACGACCGCATCGTTTTACCTAGAGTAATAATTTTTACATACGTTTTTTCGCTGAGACCTGAGGAGTGTCTTGGCCCTATAATTTTTTTTCTTTTTCAATGATTAACCCCTTAAAAACTACTTTTTTTTCTTTTTTTTCACCCACAGCTGAAAAATAGGGGTCCATTTTTCCAAGCTTCAACTTTCATTTAGGCTAATTTTTATCTTGCAGAAAGTAAGAGCTTGAATTTACACACCAAGAACTGAAAACGGGAGCCTCTTAGGTGACCAAATTTGGGTATGACAAGAGGGTCTAAGTCTGAAAATACATGAATAAAATATTATCAAAGAAAACCTCTTACGATCATAGAAAACGTCACACACACACACACACACACACACACACACACACACACACACTCTCTCTCTCTCTTTTTTTTTTTTTTTTTTTATTTAAACAGTGTACAAATGTTGTTATTCATCTAGTATTAAGGTCACCTTATAACATAACTTAACTTAACCTGTACTTAACAATTATATTTATATCTTAACAGCATTAGTATTAGGAATTATGAATTTTATTGTTATTGTTAATTTTTTAAGCTATGTAAAAGTTAGATTTTATTCTAGCCTTATATACTACTTAAACTAAAGTTCTAGTTCTGACACTAAAACTATCTATAGCTAATTTTTCTACAGTACATTGTGGTTTCCAGATGTCATCACCCATCTGTTGGCTTCTCTCTTGAATGCTTGTAGAGTTTCGTTTTGTTGAAGGTTGGTGTTGTTGACCAGGGAGTTCCAGAGCCGTCCATAGCGAGGCAGGTATGACCGGAGGTGATGCTCCGTCCTGGAGAAGGGTACCTGTACCTGCTGTTGTCTTTGTGCTGCTGTCCTGGTGGTGTAGACTGGTGCCGTCTGGTTTGGGAGGTGTAGGGTTGTCAGGTGTGGAGTATGGAGGGTGAGGGCCTTCTTCATAACACACAGCCCTGCTACATCCCGTCTCTCTCTCTCTCTCCCTCTCTCTCTCTCTCTCTCTCTCTCTCATGATAGAGTTACAGAGATGGAGAGATAGATAGATAGATAGATAGAGATAGATAGATAGATAGATATATTGATAGATAGATAGAGATATATAGAGAGATAGATAGATAGAAATAGAGAGATATATATAGATAGAGAGAGATATAGATAGATAGATAGATATAGATAGAGAGATAGATATAGATAGAGAGATAGATAGATAGAGAGAGAGAGATATAGAAATAGATAGATAGAGATAGAGAGAGATATATAGATAGAGAGATAGATATAAATAGAGAGATAGATATAGATAGAGAGATAAATATAGATAGAGAGATGATAGATATAGATATAGAGAGAGAGATAGATAGATAGATATAGATAAATAGAT
>JAWZYT010000353.1:2500-12500 GCA_034508575.1 Petrolisthes manimaculis
GCGGGGCGGCGGGGCAACAGGGCGGTGGGGCAGCGGGATGCGGGGCAGCGGGGCGGGTCAGTGGGGCGGCGGGGCTTGACAGCGGGGCAGCAGGGCATCGGAGCAGCTGGGCGGGGTGGCGGGGCGTCGGGGCAGCGGGGCAGGGCAGCGGGGCGGGGCAGTGGGGCAGTTGCGGGGCGGGGCGTCGGGGCAGCGGGGCGGGGCAGCGGGGCGTCGGGGCGGCGGGGCAGCGGGGCGGGGCAGTGGGGCAGTTGTGGGGCGGGGCGGCGGGGCAGCGGGGCGTCGGGGCAGCGGGGCGGGGCAGTGGGGCGGCGGGGCTGGACAGCGGGGCAGCGGGGCGTCGGGGCAGCGGGGCAGTGGGGCAGGGTGGCGGGGCAGCGGGGTGGCGAGGCAGCGGGGCGGCAGGGCAGCGGGGCGGCGGGGCAGCGGGGTGACAGCCGGGCGGCGGCGGGGCAGTGGGGCAGGGCAGTGGGGCGGGGCAGCGAGGCGGGGCGGCGGGGCAGCGGGGCAGCAGGTTAGGGGTTAGGTTAGGTTAGGTTAGGTTAAGGGTTAGGTTAGGTTAGGTTAGGTTAGGTTAGGTTAGGTTAGGTTGGGTTAAGGGTTTAGGTTAGGTTAGGTTAGGTTAGGTTAGGTTAAGGGTTAGGTTAGGTTAGGTTAAGGGTTAGGTTAGGTTAGGTTAGGTTAGGTTAGGTTAAGGGTTAGGTTAGGTTAGGTTAGGTTAGGTTAGGTTAGGTTAGGTTAGGTTAGGGGCAGCGGGGCGGCAGGGCAGTTGCGGGGCGGGGCAGCGGGGCGGCAGGGCATCGGGGCAGCGGGGCGGGGCAGCGGGGCAGCGGGGCGGGGCGGGGATGCGGGGCAGTTGCGAGGCGGGGTAGCGGGGCGGCGGGGCAGCAGGGCGGCGGGGCAGCGGGATGCGGGGCAGCGGGGCGGGGCAGCGGGGCGGCGGGGCTTGACAGCGGGGCAGCAGGGCGTCGGGGCAGCGGGGCGTCGGGGCAGCGGGGCGGCGGGGCGGGGCAGTGGGGCAGTTGCGGGGCGGGGCGTCGGGGCAGCGGGGCGTCGGGGCAGCGGGGCGGCGGGGCAGCGGGGCGGGGCAGCGGGGCGTAGCAGTGGGGCAGTTACGGGGCGGGGCGGCGGGGCAGCGGGGCGGGGCAGTGGGGCTGCGGGGCTGGACAGCGGGGCAGCGGGGCGTCGGGGCAGCAGGGCAGTGGGGCAGGGTGGCGGGGCAGCGGGGGTGGCGGGGCAGCGGGGCGGCAGGGCAGCGGGGCGGCGGGGCAGCGGGGTGACAGCCGGGCGGCGGCGGGGGCAGTGGGGCAGGGCAGTGGGGCGGGGCAGCGGGGCGGGGCGGCGGGGCAGCGGGGCAGCAGGTTAGGGGTTAGGTTAGGTTAGGTTAGGTTAAGGGTTAGGTTAGGTTAGGTTAGGTTAGGTTGGGTTAGGTTAGGTTAAGGGTTAGGTTAGGTTGGGTTAGGTTAGGTTAGGTTAGGTTAGGTTAGGTTAAGGGTTAGGTTAGGTTAGGTTAGGTTAGGTTAGGTTGGGTTAAGGGCTAGGTTAGGTTAGGTTAGGTTAGGTTAGGTTAGGTTGGGTTAAGGGCTAGGTTAGGTTAGGTTAGGTTAGGTTAGGTTAAGGGTTAGGTTAGGTTAGGTTAAGGGTTAGGTTAGGTTAGGTTAGGTTAGGTTAGGTTAAGGGTTAGGTTAGGTTAGGTTAAGGGTTAGGTTAGGTTGGGTTAAGGGCTAGGTTAGGTTAGGTTAAGGGTTAGGTTAGGTTAGGTTAGGTTAGGTTAGGTTAGGTTAGGTTAGGTTAGGTTGGGTTAGGTTAGGTTAGGTTAGGTTAGGTTAAGGGTTAGGTTAGGTTAGGTTGGGTTAGGTTGGGTTAGGTTAGGTTAGGGGCAGCGGGGCGGCGTGACGGCGTGGCGGCAGGGCAGTGGGGCGGGGCGGCAGGGCAGTTGCGGGGCGGGGCAGCGGGGTGGCGTGGCAGCGGGGCGGCAGGGCATCGGGGCAGCGGGGCGGGGAGGTGGGGCAGTTGCGAGGCGGGGTAGCGGGGCGGCAGGGCAGCAGGGCGGCGGGGCAGCGGGATGCGGGGCAGCGGGGCGGGGCAGTGGGGCGGCGGGGCAGCGGGGCGGGGCAGTGGGGCAGTTGCGGGGCGGGGCGGCGGGGCAGCGGGGCGTCGGGGCAGCGGGGCGGGGCAGTGGGGCGGCGGGGCTGGACAGCGGGGCAGCGGGGCGTCGGGGCAGCGGGGCAGTGGGGCAGGGTGGCGGGGCAGCGGGGTGGCGGGGCAGCGGGGCGGCAGGGCAGCGGGGCGGCGGGGCAGCGGGGTGACAGCCGGGCGGCGGCGGGGCAGTGGGGCAGGGCAGTGGGGCGGGGCAGCGGGGCGGGGCAGCGGGGCAGCAGGTTAGGGGTTAGGTTAGGTTAGGTTAAGGGTTAGGTTAGGTTAGGTTAGGTTAGGTTAAGGGTTAGGTTAGGTTAGGTTAGGTTAGGTTAGGTTAAGGGTTAGGTTAGGTTAGGTTAGGTTAGGTTGGGTTGGGTTAGGTTAGGTTAGGTTAGGTTAGGTTAGGTTAGGTTAGGTTAGGTTGGGTTGGGTTAGGTTAGGTTAGGTTAGGTTAGGTTAGGTTAGGTCCCGGTAGTATACCACGGTTAGGCTATGTTAGGTTAGGTCCCGGTAGTCTGCCCCGGTTAGGTCCCGGTAGTCTGTCCCGGTTCTGTTATGTTAGGTTAGGTCCCGGTAGTCTGCCCCGGTTAGGTCCCGGTAGTCTGTCCCGGTTCTGTTATGTTAGGTTAGGTCCCGGTAGTCTGCCCCGGTTAGGTCCCGGTAGTCTGCCCCGGTTAGGCTATGTTAGGTTAGGTCCCGGTAGTTTGCCCCGGTTAGGTCTCGGTAGGTTAGGTTAGGTTTGGTTAGGTTAGGTTAGGTTAGGTTAGGTTAGGTTAGGTTAGGTTAGGTTAGTATGCCTCGGTTAGGCTATGTTAGGTTAGGTCCCGGTAGTCTGCCCCGGTTAGGTCCCGGTAGTATGCCCCGGTTAGGCTATGTTAGGTTAGGTCCCGGTAGTCTGCCCCGGTTAGGCTATGTTAGGTTAGGTCCCGGTAGTTTGCCCCGGTTAGGTCCCGGTAGTCTGTCCCGGTTCTGTTATGTTAGGTTAGGTCCCGGTAGTCTGCCCCGGTTAGGTCCCGGTAGTCTGTCCCGGTTCTGTTATGTTAGGTTAGGTCCCGGTAGTCTGCCCCGGTTAGGTCCCGGTAGTCTGTCCCGGTCCTGTTATGTTAGGTTAGGTCCCGGTAGTCTGCCCCGGTTAGGTCCCGGTAGTCTGTCCCGGTCCTGTTATGTTAAGTTAGGTCCCGGTAGTCTGCCCCGGTTAGGTCCCGGTAGTCTGTCCCGGTCCTGTTATGTTAGGTTAGGTCCCGGTAGTCTGCCCCGGTTAGGTCTCGGTAGGTTAGGTTAGGTTAGGTTAGGTTAGGTTAGGTTAGGTTAGGTTAGGTCCCGGTAGTATGCACCGGTTAGGTCCCGGTAGTATGCCCCGGTTAGGCTATGTTAGGTTAGGTCCCGGTAGTCTGCCCCGGTTAGGTCCCGGTAGTATGCCCCGGTTAGGCTATGTTAGGTTAGGTCCCGGTAGTCTGCCCCGGTTAGGCTATGTTAGGTTAGGTCCCGGTAGTTTGCCCCGGTTAGGTCCCGGTAGTCTGTCCCGGTCCTGTTATGTTAGGTTAGGTCCCGGTAGTCTGCCCCGGTTAGGCTATGTTAGGTTAGGTCCCGGTAGTCTGCCCCGGTTAGGCTATGTTAGGTTAGGTCCCGGTAGTTTGCCCCGGTTAGGTCCCGGTAGTCTGTCCCGGTTCTGTTATGTTAGGTTAGGTCCCGGTAGTCTGCCCCGGTTAGGTCCCGGTAGTCTGTCCCGGTTCTGTTATGTTAGGTTAGGTCCCGGTAGTCTGCCCCGGTTAGGTCCCGGTAGTCTGTCCCGGTCCTGTTATGTTAGGTTAGGTCCCGGTAGTCTGTCCCGGTTAGGTCTCGGTAGGTTAGGTTAGGTTTGGTTAGGTTAGGTTAGGTTAGGTTAGGTTAGGTTGGGTTAGGTTAGGTTAGGTTAGGTTAGGTTAGGTTAGGTCCCGGTAGTATACCACGGTTAGGCTATGTTAGGTTAGGTCCCGGTAGTCTGCCCCGGTTAGGTCCCGGTAGTCTGTCCCGGTTCTGTTATGTTAGGTTAGGTCCCGGTAGTCTGCCCCGGTTAGGTCCCGGTAGTCTGTCCCGGTTCTGTTATGTTAGGTTAGGTCCCGGTAGTCTGCCCCGGTTAGGTCCCGGTAGTCTGCCCCGGTTAGGCTATGTTAGGTTAGGTCCCGGTAGTTTGCCCCGGTTAGGTCTCGGTAGGTTAGGTTAGGTTTGGTTAGGTTAGGTTAGGTTAGGTTAGGTTAGGTTAGGTTAGGTTAGGTTAGTATGCCCCGGTTAGGCTATGTTAGGTTAGGTCCCGGTAGTCTGCCCCGGTTAGGTCCCGGTAGTATGCCCCGGTTAGGCTATGTTAGGTTAGGTCCCGGTAGTCTGCCCCGGTTAGGCTATGTTAGGTTAGGTCCCGGTAGTTTGCCCCGGTTAGGTCCCGGTAGTCTGTCCCGGTTCTGTTATGTTAGGTTAGGTCCCGGTAGTCTGCCCCGGTTAGGTCCCGGTAGTCTGTCCCGGTTCTGTTATGTTAGGTTAGGTCCCGGTAGTCTGCCCCGGTTAGGTCCCGGTAGTCTGTCCCGGTTCTGTTATGTTAGGTTAGGTCCCGGTAGTCTGTCCCGGTCCTGTTATGTTAGGTTAGGTCCCGGTAGTCTGCCCCGGTTAGGTCCCGGTAGTCTGTCCCGGTTCTGTTATGTTAGGTTAGGTCCCGGTAGTCTGTCCCGGTCCTGTTATGTTAGGTTAGGTCCCGGTAGTCTGCCCCGGTTAGGTCCCGGTAGTCTGTCCCGGTTCTGTTATGTTAGGTTAGGTCCCGGTAGTCTGCCCCGGTTAGGTCCCGGTAGTCTGTCCCGGTCCTGTTATGTTAGGTTAGGTCCCGGTAGTCTGCCCCGGTTAGGTCCCGGTAGTCTGTCCCGGTCCTGTTATGTTAGGTTAGGTCCCGGTAGTCTGCCCCGGTTAGGTCCCGGTAGTCTGTCCCGGTCCTGTTATGTTAGGTTAGGTCCCGGTAGTCTGCCCCGGTTAGGTCCCGGTAGTCTGCCCCGGTTAGGTCTCGGTAGGTTAGGTTAGGTTAGGTTAGGTTAGGTTAGGTTAGGTTAGGTTAGGTCCCGGTAGTATGCCCCGGTTAGGTCCCGGTAGTATGCCCCGGTTAGGCTATGTTAGGTTAGGTCCCGGTAGTCTGCCCCGGTTAGGTCCCGGTAGTATGCCCCGGTTAGGCTATGTTAGGTTAGGTCCCGGTAGTCTGCCCCGGTTAGGCTATGTTAGGTTAGGTCCCGGTAGTTTGCCCCGGTTAGGTCCCGGTAGTCTGTCCCGGTCCTGTTATGTTAGGTTAGGTCCCGGTAGTCTGCCCCGGTTAGGCTATGTTAGGTTAGGTCCCGGTAGTCTGCCCCGGTTAGGCTATGTTAGGTTAGGTCCCGGTAGTTTGCCCCGGTTAGGTCCCGGTAGTCTGTCCCGGTTCTGTTATGTTAGGTTAGGTCCCGGTAGTCTGCCCCGGTTAGGTCCCGGTAGTCTGTCCCGGTCCTGTTATGTTAGGTTAGGTCCCGGTAGTCTGCCCCGGTTAGGTCCCGGTAGTCTGTCCCGGTCCTGTTATGTTAGGTTAGGTCCCGGTAGTCTGCCCCGGTTAGGTCCCGGTAGTATGCCCCGGTTAGGTCTCGGTAGTCTGCTGTGGTCTAGGTTATGTTAGGTAATATTACTACTACTACTAATATTACTACTACTACTACTAATTCTAATAGGAAGAGGTTAGGTTAAATAAGGCTTGGTTTGGTTAGGCTGTCGAGAAGAAGCCCAAAAAATTTTTTATTTCGCCTCTAAATCCAAAAAATGGCCCCCCCAAGCCCTTGTTTTACCCTCCCCCACCCCACCAACCACCCCGGCGGCTTACGACCTTATATATAGTCGACAAAAATCGCCAACACCCCCATTTTAGCCAATCACAACTCACCTTGGGGCTACAAAACTGGGCTACAAAACATTGGTAACACTGCTTCTACCCTTCACACTTGGGCTAGAGGTGGCTAGTGGTGGCTACAACACCATGGCAACACTGCATTTACACATTCGAGTCATTTTCAATTTTCATCTACTATATTGCACACCTTTATACTTCACTTTAATCTACATCATTTTTAATACTACTATTTCACTTTTAGTACACATTATTCGTTTTCAAGGGCATTATTTTCATTTCATTTCATTGCAAATGTTTCTTTGTTTACATGTGTGTGTGAGAGAGAAAGAGAGAGAGAGTCGTAAGTATAGCCAGAATAAGAGCCCGAATTGGCAATACTACTACTACTACTACTACTACTACTACTACTACTACTACTACTACTAATAATAATAATAATAATAATAATAATAATAATAATAATAATAATAATACAGGTAATAATAATAATAATAATGAATAATTTCTAATCTATATATCTAATATATAATAGCATGGTGTATGTAAACACGTTTTCTTTAGTGGTAGAAACGGGATAGAAAATGTGTTCAGTTCATCCCTATATAAGTCAGATTTCCCTGCCTGCCTGCCTACCTGGCTGCCAGCCTCCCTTCCTGCCTGCCTGCCTACCTGCCTGCCTGCCTCCCTACCTGCCTGTCTGCCTGCCTGCCTGCCTGCCTGCCTCCCTAACTGCCTGCCTGCCTGCCTGCCTACCTGCCTGCCTGCCTGCCTGCCTGCCTGCCTACCTGCCTGCCTGCCTACCTGCCTACCTGCCTGCCTGCCTACCTGCCTGCCTGCCTGCCTCCCTACCTACCTGCCTGTCTCCCTACCTGCCTGCCTGCCTGTTAAAACACGTTTTTTGGGCCCAAAAAGTCGATTTGTGCATGCATCTTCGATACCCTGAAAATTGAAATTTTTCTAGCACAGTACAAATCGACTTTTTGGGCCAAAAAAACGTGTTTTAGCATTTTTTTTGCATGAAAATTGAAATTTTTCTAGCACAGTACAAATCAACTTTTAGGGCCAAAAAAACGTGTTTTAGCATTTTTTTTGCCTGAAAATTGAAATTTTTCTAGCACAGTACAAATCGACTTTTTGGGCCAAAAAAACGTGTTTTAGCATTTTTTTTGCATGAAAATTGAAATTTTTCTAGCACAGTACAAATCGCTTCTGAGACCCAAAAAACTCGATTTTTCGGTGTTTTTAGGCTAAATTTGGGATATAAACGGGTATCGAAGATGCATGCACAAATCGACTTTTTGGGCCAAAAAAACGTGTTTTAGCATTTTTTTGCCTGAAAATTGAAATTTTTCTAGAACAGTGTAGACATGTACAAATCGCTTCTGAGACCCAAAAAACTCGTTTTTTCGGTGTTTTTAGGCTAAATTTGGAATATAAACGGGTATCGAAGATGCATGCACAAATCGACTTTTTGGGCCAAAAAAACGTGTTTTAGCATTTTTTTTGCCTGAAAATTGAAATTTTTCTAGCACAGTACAAATCGCTTCTGAGACCCAAAAAACTCGATTTTTCGGTGTTTTTAGGCTAAATTTGGGATATAAACGGGTATCGAAGATGCATGCACAAATCGACTTTTTGGGCCCAAAAAACGTGTTTTAGCATTTTTTTTGCCTGAAAATTGAAATTTTTCTAGCACAGTACAAATCACTTCTGAGACCCAAAAAACTCGATTTTTCGGTGTTTTTAGGCTAAATTTGGGATATAAACGGGTATCGAAGATGCATGCACAAATCGACTTTTTGGGCCAAAAAAACGTGTTTTAGCATTTTTTTTGCCTGAAAATTGAAATTTTTCTAGCACAGTACAAATCGCTTCTGAGACCCAAAAAACTCGATTTTTCGGTGTTTTTAGGCTAAATTTGGGATATAAACGGGTATCGAAGATGCATGCACAAATCGACTTTTTGGGCCAAAAAAACGTGTTTTAGCATTTTTTTTGCCAGAAAATTGAAATTTTTCTAGCACAGTACAAATCGCTTCTGAGACCCAAAAAACTCGATTTTTCGGTGTTTTTAGGCTAAATTTGGGATATAAACGGGTATCGAAGATGCATGCACAAATCGACTTTTTGGGCCAAAAAAACGTGTTTTAGCATTTTTTTTGCCTGAAAATTGAAATTTTTCTAGCACAGTACAAATCGCTTCTGAGACCCAAAAAACTCGATTTTTCGGTGTTTTTAGGCTAAATTTGGGATATAAACGGGTATCGAAGATACATGCACAAATCGACTTTTTGGGCCAAAAAAACGTGTTTTAGCATTTTTTTTGCCTGAAAATTGAAATTTTTCTAGAACAGTGTAGACATGTACAAATGGCTTCTGAGACCCAATGTGAGGGCGAAACACCACTTTACTTCTCCGGACTATTGGGGTGCTGTTTGGCAGTCGGATGAGTTTGAAGAAATGCTCGACTCGTCTATTACAAGATTTATTGAAGCCTCAGTGTCCCGTTTCATCTCCTTCTGAAGCCCAACCGAGTTTACTACAGGACTCCACTTACCTTCAGTCGGCAGAGCACTCTCAGCATCACACCAAGAAAGCTGCTCTCCTCGCTGGCTACCTGAGCTCTCCGATTGCTGTGATATTTATTGTGTAGTGGACTTGGGTCAATTCCCTAGTATTAAGAGCATTACCGTGATCATTGGTTGCTCTGGGCTATTTGTTGTACATATTTTATGTGTGTGAAGAGTAATTCCGGGAAACAAAGAATATACTCAACTCCGTTTGTTTATTGTGTTTATCTCAATCCACGGTTCCTTACTATCACCTTGTTCAGACTTGCCTGGTTTCATGGGAAGAGGAAACAGGCTATACAGCTCGACTTCCCTTTACAGTGAGTGAGTGAGAGAAGTTACAGTCCACCCGCTGCAATGCTGATCACACGTCCGGGTTTTGGAGGGATGTAGAACAGGTACTCAGTGTTAAGGTGAGTGAGTGAGAGAAGTTACAGTCCACCCGCTGCAATGCTGATCACACGTCCAGGTTTTGGAGAGATGTAGAATAGGTACTCAGTGTTAATTAAAGGAGAATTGGCTGGGAAATGTAGAGGCACCAAATTTGTTGAGTTATGTGATGAAGTTAAAAGGAAACTTGATGAGGGCCAGAGAGATTGCTTGTGAGAATCTAAAGGCATCTCAAATTGATATGAAGAAGTAGTATGATAGAATTGTACGAGAGAGAAGCTTCTTGCCTGGCGACAAAGTATTAGTGCTGTTTCCATTACAAGGAAACCCAATGAATGCAAAGTATTGTGGGCCTTGGGTTGTGGAAAAGAAAATTACTCACATCAACTATCTAGTGAAAACTCCAGGAAGACGTAAAGGAAATCAGTTATGCCATAATTATCCACATGTTAAAACCATACCAAGATAGGGAGAAGGTTGAAAAAAAAAACATAACATGAATTGTGGAAACCTTGTCAAGTTCGAGAAGGGAAAGGTAACGAAGGATGAGAATCTAGTAAAATGTGAAGGACAATGCCTGGAAAACTGGACAGTGTTGAAACAGTTGGATGAAAAGCTGAAACATTGGAGTGGAGATGAAAAAGAAGAAGTGAACAAGATCATAAATAAATAAGTACAAATCTCTGTTTCCTGATACTCCCAGGAGAATAAATGCAATAGTACATGACGTGGAAGTCGATGACGTTAGACCAATTAATTAAACAACACCCATACAGAGTAAATCCAGAAAGAAAGAGAGATTATGAGGAAAGAGATAGAGTATATGTTAAAGAATGATAGTAATAGTCCATAGAGTTCACCCTGTGTGTTGGTTCCTAAACCGGGGGGAAAGAACAGGTTCTGTACTGATTTTAGATAAATTATTATTATTATTATTATTATTATTTTTTTTTTTTTTTTTTTTAATCTTTTTATCTATTTTTTTTTTTTTTTTTTTTATTATTTGTTTATTATTATTTTT
>JAWZYT010000353.1:50000-55000 GCA_034508575.1 Petrolisthes manimaculis
AGAGAGAGAGAGAGAGAGAGAGAGAGAGAGAGAGAGAGAGAGAAAAAAAATTGTTTAGTGTGTGTGACAAGAGTGAGTTTCTTTTCAATTATTTTGTCATAGAAAATGTGTTAATTATCAGATATGTATAGGAGAGACTAATTATTTTATTTTAATTTAAAGTGAAATTAATAATAATAATAATAATAATAATAATAAGCTCACTCTTTTTCTTTCACACACATACATACAAACATAAGCACACATACATACAAACATACACAGGTATATATACATACATATACACATACATACATATACACATACATACATACATACATACATACATACATACATACATACATACACACAAACGGTCCATCTGTTGGGTAGCGGGGCGGTGGGGCAGCGAGGCGGCTGGGCAGCGGGACGGAGCAGCGGGGCGGCAGGGCAGTGGGGCAGCAGGGCGGGGCAGCGGGGCGTCGGGGCAGCGGAGCGGGGCGGCGGGGCAGTGGGGCGGCAGGGCGGCGGGGCAGCAGGGCGGCGGGCAGCGGGGCGGCAACGGGCGGGGGCAGCAGGGTGGTGGGGCAGCAGGGCGGCGGGGCAGCGGGGCGGGGCAGTGGGGCGGCAGGGCTGGACTGCGGGGCGTCGGGGCAGCGGGGCGGCGGGGTGGCTGCGGGACAGCAAGGTGACAGTGGGGCAGCAGGGCGGCGGAGCAGCGGGGCGGGGCGGCGGGGCAGCGGGGCGTGGCGGTGGGTCAGTTGCGGGGCGGGGCAGCGGGGCGGCGGGGCAGCAGGGCGGCGGGGCAGTGGGGATGTGGGGCGGCGGGGCAACGGGGCGGGGCGGCAGGGCAGTGGGGGCAATTGCGGGGCGGGGCAACGGGGCGGCGGGGCAGTGGGGCGGCGGGGCTTGACAGCGGGGTCGCGGGGCAGCGGGGCGGTTCAGCGGGGCAGGGTGGCGGGGCAGCAGGACAGCGGGGCGGCAGGGCAGCGGGGTGGCGGGGCAGCGGTGCGACAGCCGGGCGGCGGCGGGGCAGCGGGGCAGGGCAGTGGGGCGGGGCAGAGGGGCGGGGCGGCAGGGTTGCGGGGCGGTGGGGCAGCAGGTTAGGTTAGGTTAGGTTAAGGGTTAGGTTAGGTTAGGTTAGGTTAGGTTAAGGGTTAGGTTAGGTTAGGTTAGGTTAAGGGTTAGGTTAGGTTAGGTTAGGTTAGGTTAGGTTAGGTTGGGTTAGGTTAGGTTAGGTTAGGTTGGGTTAGGTTAGGTTAGGTTAGGTTAGGGGGCAGCGGGGCGGCAGGGCGGCGTGGTGGCAGGGCAGTGGGGCGGGGCGGCAGGGCAGTTGCGGGGCGGGGCAGCGTGGCGGCGTGGCAGCGGGGCGGCAGGGCATCGGGGCAGCGGGGCAGGGCAGCGGGGCGGCGGGGCAGCGGGGCGGGGCGGGGAGGCGGGGCAGTTGCGAGGCGGGGTAGCGGGGCGGCGGGGCAACAGGGCGGTGGTGCAGCGGGATGCGGGGCAGCGGGGCGGGTCAGTGGGGCGGCGGGGCTTGACAGCGGGGCAGCAGGGCGTCGGAGCAGCGGGGCGGGGTGGCAGGGCGTCGGGGCAGCGGGGCAGGGCAGCGGGGCGGGGCAGTGGGGCAGTTGCGGGGCGGGGTGACGGGGCGTCGGGGCAGCGGGGCGGGGCAGCGGGGCGTCGGGGCGGCGGGGCAGCGGGGCGGGGCAGTTGCGGGGCGGGGCAGCGGGGGCGTCGGGGCAGCGGGGCGGGGCAGTGGGGCGGCGGGGCTGGACAGCGGGGCGTCGGGGCAGCGGGGCAGTGGGGCAGGGTGGCGGGGCAGCGGGGTGGCGGGGCAGCGGGGCGGCAGGGCAGCGGGGCGGCGGGGCAGCGGGGGTGACAGCCGGGCGGCGGCGGGGCAGTGGGGCAGGGCAGTGGGGCGGGGCAGCGGGGCGGGGCGGCGGGGCAGCAGGTTAGGGGTTAGGTTAGGTTAGGTTAGGTTAGGTTAGGTTAGGTTAGGTTAGGTTAGGTTGGGTTAAGGGTTAGGTTAGGTTAGGTTAGGTTAGGTTAGGTTAAGGGTTAGGTTAGGTTAGGTTAAGGGTTAGGTTAGGTTAGGTTAGGTTAGGTTAGGTTAGGTTGGGTTAGGTTAGGTTAGGTTAGGCTAGGTTAGGTTAGGGGCAGCGGGGCGGCAGGGCAGTTGCGGGGCGGGGCAGCGGGGCGGCGTGGCAGCGGGGCGGCAGGGCATCGGGGCAGCGGGGCAGCGGGGCGGGGCGGGGATGCGGGGCAGTTGCGAGGCGGGGTAGCGGGGCGGCGGGGCAGCGGGGCAGCGGGATGCGGGGCAGCGGGGCGGGGCAGCAGGACGGCGGGGCTTGACAGCGGGGCAGCAGGGCGTCGGGGCAGCGGGGCGGCAGGGCAGCAGGGCGGCGGGGCAGCGGGATGCGGGGCAGCGGGGCGGGGCAGCGGGGCGGCGGGGCAGCGGGGCGGGGCAGCGGGGCGGGGCAGTGGGGCAGTTGCGGGGCGGGGCGGCGGGGCAGCGGGGCGTCGGGGCAGCGGGGCAGGGCAGTGGGGCGGCGGGGCTGGACAGCGGGGCAGCGGGGCGTCGGGGCAGCGGGGCAGTGGGGCAGGGTGGCGGGGCAGCGGGGTGGCGGGGCAGCGGGGCGGCAGGGCAGCGGGGCGGCGGGGCAGCGGGGTGACAGCCGGGCGGCGGCGGGGCAGTGGGGCAGGGCAGTGGGGCGGGGCAGCGGGGCGGGGCGGCGGGGCAGCGGGGTAGCAGGTTAGGGGTTAGGTTAGGTTAGGTTAGGTTAGGTTAAGGGTTAGGTTAGGTTAGGTTAGGTTAGGTTGGGTTAGGTTAGGTTAAGGGTTAGGTTAGGTTAGGTTAGGTTAGGTTAGGTTAAGGGTTAGGTTAGGTTTGGTTAGGTTAGGTTAGGTTGGGTTAGGTTAGGTTAGGTTAAGGGTTAGGTTAGGTTAGGTTGGGTTAGGTTAGGTTAGGTTAAGGGTTAGGTTAGGTTAGGTTAGGTTAGGTTGGGTTAGGTTAGGTTAGGTTAGGTTAGGTTGGGTTAGGTTAGGTTAGGTTAGGTTAGGTTAGGTTAGGTTAGGTTAGGGGCAGCGGGGCGGCAGGGCAGTTGCGGGGCGGGGCAGCGTGGCGGCGTGGCAGCGGGGCGACAGGGCATCGGGGCAGCGGGGCGGGGCAGCGGGGCAGCGGGGCGGGGCGGGGATGCGGGGCTGTTGCGAGGCGGGGTAGCGGGGCGGCGGGGCAGCAGGGCGGCGGGGCAGCGGGATGCGGGGCAGCGGGGCGGGGCAGCGGGGCGGCGGGGCAGCGGGGCGGGGCAGCGGGGCGGGGCAGTGGGGCAGTTGCGGGGCGGGGCGGCGGGGCAGTTGGGCGTCGGGGCAGCGGGGCGGGGCAGTGGGGCGGCGGGGCTGGACAGCGGGGCAGCGGGGCGTCGGGGCAGCGGGGCAGTGGGGCAGGGTGGCGGGGCAGCGGGGGTGGCGGGGCAGCGGGGCGGCAGGGCAGCGGGGCGGCGGGGCAGCGGGGTGACAGCCGGGCGGCGGCGGGGCAGTGGGGCAGGGCAGTGGGGCGGGGCAGCGGGGCGGGGCGGCGGGGCAGCAGGTTAGGGGTTAGGTTAGGTTAGGTGAGGTTAGGTTAAGGGTTAGGTTAGGTTAGGTTAGGTTAGGTTAGGTTAGGTTAGGTTAGGTTAAGGGTTAGGTTAGGTTAGGTTAGGTTGGGTTAGGTTAGGTTAGGTTAGGTTAGGTTAAGGGTTAGGTTAGGTTAGGTTAGGTTAGGTTGGGTTGGGTTAGGTTAGGTTAGGTTAGGTTAGGTTAGGTTAAGGGTTAGGTTAGGTTAGGTTATGTTAGGTTAGGTTAGGTTAGGTTAGGTTGGGTTGGGTTAGGTTAGGTTAGGTTAGGTTAGGTCCCGGTAGTATACCACGGTTAGGCTATGTTAGGTTAGGTCCCGGTAGTCTGCCCCGGTTAGGTCCCGGTAGTCTGTCCCGGTCCTGTTATGTTAGGTTAGGTCCCGGTAGTCTGCCCCGGTTAGGTCCCGGTAGTCTGTCCCGGTCCTGTTATGTTAGGTTAGGTCCCGGTAGTCTGCCCCGGTTAGGCTATGTTAGGTTAGGTCCCGGTAGTCTGCCCCGGTTAGGCTATGTTAGGTTAGGTCCCGGTAGTTTGCCCCGGTTAGGTCCCGGTAGTCTGTCACGGTCCTGTTATGTTAGGTTAGGTCCCGGTAGTCTGCCCCGGTTAGGTCCCGGTAGTCTGTCCCGGTTCTGTTATGTTAGGTTAGGTCCCGGTAGTCTGCCCCGGTTAGGTCTCGGTAGGTTAGGTTAGGTTTGGTTAGGTTAGGTTAGGTTAGGTTAGGTTAGGTTAGGTTAGGTTAGGTTAGTATGCCCCGGTTAGGCTATGTTAGGTTAGGTCCCGGTAGTCTGCCCCGGTTAGGTCCCGGTAGTATGCCCCGGTTAGGCTATGTTAGGTTAGGTCCCGGTAGTCTGCCCCGGTTAGGCTATGTTAGGTTAGGTCCCGGTAGTTTGCCCCGGTTAGGTCCCGGTAGTCTGTCCCGGTTCTGTTATGTTGGGTTAGGTCCCGGTAGTCTGCCCCGGTTAGGTCCCGGTAGTCTGTCCCGGTTCTGTTATGTTAGGTTAGGTCCCGGTAGTCTGCCCCGGTTAGGTCCCGGTAGTCTGTCCCGGTTCTGTTATGTTAGGTTAGGTCCCGGTAGTCTGTCCCGGTCCTGTTATGTTAGGTTAGGTCCCGGTAGTCTGCCCCGGTTAGGTCCCGGTAGTCTGTCCCGGTTCTGTTATGTTAGGTTAGGTCCCGGTAGTCTGCCCCGGTTAGGTCCCGGTAGTCTGTCCCGGTCCTGTTATGTTAGGTTAGGTCCCGGTAGTCTGCCCCGGTTAGGTCCCGGTAGTCTGTCCCGGTCCTGTTATGTTAGGTTAGGTCCCGGTAGTCTGCCCCGGTTAGGTCCCGGTAGTCTGTCCCGGTCCTGTTATGTTAGGTTAGGTCCCGGTAGTCTGCCCCGGTTAGGTCCCGGTAGTCTGTCCCGGTTCTGTTATGTT
>JAWZYT010000353.1:57500-72500 GCA_034508575.1 Petrolisthes manimaculis
AGTCTGCCCCGGTTAGGCTATGTTAGGTTAGGTCCCGGTAGTTTGCCCCGGTTAGGTCCCGGTAGTCTGTCCCGGTTCTGTTATGTTAGGTTAGGTCCCGGTAGTCTGCCCCGGTTAGGTCCCGGTAGTCTGTCCCGGTTCTGTTATGTTAGGTTAGGTCCCGGTAGTCTGCCCCGGTTAGGTCCCGGTAGTCTGTCCCGGTTCTGTTATGTTAGGTTAGGTCCCGGTAGTCTGTCCCGGTCCTGTTATGTTAGGTTAGGTCCCGGTAGTCTGCCCCGGTTAGGTCCCGGTAGTCTGTCCCGGTCCTGTTATGTTAGGTTAGGTCCCGGTAGTCTGCCCCGGTTAGGTCCCGGTAGTCTGTCCCGGTTCTGTTATGTTAGGTTAGGTCCCGGTAGTCTGCCCCGGTTAGGTCCCGGTAGTCTGTCCCGGTTAGGTCCCGGTAGTCTGTCCCGGTCCTGTTATGTTAGGTTAGGTCCCGGTAGTCTGCCCCGGTTAGGTCCCGGTAGTCTGCCCCGGTTAGGTCCTGGTAGTCTGCTGTGGTCTAGGTTAGGTTAGGTAATATTACTATTACTACTAATATTACTACTACTACTACTAATTCTAATAGGAAGAGGTTAGGTTAAATAAGGCTTGGTTTGGTTAGGCTGTCGAGAAGAAGCCCAAAAATTTTTTTATTTCGCCTCTAAATCCAAAAAATGGCCCCCCCAAGCCCTTGTTTTACCCTCCCCCACCCCACCAACCACCCCGGCGGCTTACGACCTTATATATAGTCGACAAAAATCGCCAACACCCCCATTTTAGCCAATCACAACTCACCTTGGGGCTACAAAACTGGGCTACAAAACATTGGTAACACTGCTTCTACCCTGCACACTTGGGCTAGAGGTGGCTAGAAGTGGCTACAACACCATGGCAACACTGCATTTACACATTCGAGTCATTTTCAATTTTCATCTACTATATTGCACACCTTTATACTTCACTTTAATCTACATCATTTTTAAGACTACTATTTCACTTTTAGTACACATTATTCGTTTTCAAGGGCATTATTTTCATTTCATTTCATTGCAAATGTTTCTTTGTTTACATGTGTGTGTGAGAGAGAAAGAGAGAGAGAGTCGTAAGTATAGCCAGAACAAAAGCCTCAATTGGCAATACTACTACTACTACTACTACTACTACTAATAATAATAATACTAATAATAATAATAATAATAATACTAATAATAATAATAATAATAATAATACAGGTAATAATATTAATACAGGTAATAATAATAATAATGAATAATTTATAATCTATATATCTAATATATAATAGCATGGTGTATGTTAATAAACACGTTTTCTTTAGTGGTAGAAACGGGATAGAAAATTTGTTCAGTTCATCCCTATATAAGTCAGATTTCCCTGCCTGCCTGCCTACCTGCCTGCCTCCCTACCCTCCTGCCTGCCTACCTACCTGCCTGCCTGCCTACCTGCCTGCCTGCCTCCCTACCTGCCTGCCTGCCTGCCTCCCTAACTGCCTGCCTGCCTGCCTACCTGCCTGCCTGCCTGCCTGCCTGCCTGCCTGCCTGCCTGCCTGCCTGCCTGCCTCCCTACCTGCCTGCCTGCCTGCCAAAAAAACGTGTTTTAGCATTTTTTTTGCCTGAAAATTGAAATTTTTCTAGCACAGTACAAATCGACTTTTTGGGCCAAAAAAACGTGTTTTTGCATTTATTTTGCCTGAAAATTGAATTTTTTCTAGCACAGTACAAATCGACTTTTTGGGCCAAAAAAACGTGTTTTAGCATTTTTTTTGCCTGAAAATTGAAATTTTTCTAGCACAGTACAAATCGACTTTTGGGGCCAAAAAAACGTGTTTTTGCATTTTTTTTGCCTGAAAATTGAAATTTTTCTAGCACAGTACAAATCGACTTTTTGGGCCAAAAAAACGTGTTTTAGCATTTTTTTTGCCTGAAAATTGAATTTTTTTTAGCACAGTACAAATCGACTTTTTAGGCCAAAAAAACGTGTTTTTGCATTTTTTTTGCCTGAAAATTGAAATTTTTCTAGCACAGTACAAATCGACTTTTTGGGCCAAAAAAACGTGTTTTTGCATTTTTTTTGCCTGAAAATTGAAATTTTTCTAGCACAGTACAAATCGACTTTTTGGGCCAAAAAAACGTGTTTTTGCATTTTTTTTGCCTGAAAATTGACATTTTTCTAGCACTGTACAAATCGACTTTTTGGGCCAAAAAAACGTGTTTTTGCATTTTTTTTGCCTGAAAATTGAAATTTTTCTAGCACAGTACAAATCGACTTTTTGGGCCAAAAAAACGTGTTTTAGCATTTTTTTTGCCTGAAAATTGAAATTTTTCTAGCACAGTACAAATCGACTTTTTGAGCCAAAAAAACGTGTTTTAGCATTTTTTTTGCCTGAAAATTGAAATTTTTCTAGCACAGTACAAATCGACTTTTTGGGCCAAAAAAACGTGTTTTTGCATTTTTTTACCTGAAAATTGAATTTTTTCTAGCACAGTACAAATCGACTTTTTGGGCCAAAAAAACGTGTTTTAGCATTTTTTTTGCCTGAAAATTGAAATTTTTCTAGCACAGTACAAATCGACTTTTTGGGCCAAAAAAACGTGTTTTAGCATTTTTTTTGCCTGAAAATTGAAATTTTTCTAGCACTGTACAAATCGACTTTTTGGGCCAAAAAAACGTGTTTTTGCATTTTTTTTGCCTGAAAATTGAAATTTTTCTAGCACAGTACAAATCGACTTTTTGGGCCAAAAAAACGTGTTTTTGCATTTTTTTTGCCTGAAAATTGAAATTTTTCTAGCACAGTACAAATCGACTTTTTGGGCCAAAAAAACGTGTTTTAGCATTTTTTTTGCCTGAAAATTGATTTTTTTTTTAGCACAGTACAAATCGACTTTTTGGGCCAAAAAAACGTGTTTTTGCATTTTTTTTGCCTGAAAATTGAAATTTTTCTAGCACAGTACAAATCGACTTTTTGGGCCAAAAAAACGTGTTTTTGCATTTTTTTTGCCTGAAAATTGAAATTTTTCTAGCACAGAACAAATCGACTTTTTGGGCCAAAAAAACGTGTTTTTGCATTTTTTTTGCCTGAAAATTGAAATTTTTCTAGCACAGTACAAATCGACTTTTTGGGCCAAAAAAACGTGTTTTTGCATTTTTTTTGCCTGAAAATTGAAATTTTTCTAGCACAGTACAAATCGACTTTTTGGGCCAAAAAAACGTGTTTTTGCATTTTTTTTGCCTGAAAATTGAAATTTTTCTAGCACAGTACAAATCGACTTTTTGGGCCAAAAAAACGTGTTTTAGCATTTTTTTTGCCTGAAAATTGAATTTTTTTTAGCACAGTACAAATCGACTTTTTGGGCCAAAAAAACGTGTTTTTGCATTTTTTTTGCCTGAAAATTGAAATTTTTCTAGCACTGTACAAATCGACTTTTTGGGCCAAAAAAACGTGTTTTTGCATTTTTTTTGCCTGAAAATTGAAATTTTTCTAGCACAGTACAAATCGACTTTTTGGGCCAAAAAAACGTGTTTTTGCATTTTTTTTGCCTGAAAATTGAAATTTTTCTAGCACAGTACAAATCGACTTTTTGGGCCAAAAAAAACGTGTTTTAGCATTTTTTTTGCCTGAAAATTGAAATTTTTCTAGCACAGTACAAATCGACTTTTTGGGCCAAAAAAACGTGTTTTAGCATTTTTTTTGCCTGAAAATTGAAATTTTTCTAGCACAGTACAAATCGACTTTTTGGGCCAAAAAAACGTGTTTTAGCATTTTTTTTGCCTGAAAATTGAAATTTTTCTAGCACAGTACAAATCGACTTTTTGGGCCAAAAAAACGTGTTTTAGCATTTTTTTTGCCTGAAAATTGAATTTTTTCTAGCACAGTACAAATCGACTTTTTGGGCCAAAAAAACGTGTTTTTGCATTTTTTTTGCCTGAAAATTGAAATTTTTCTAGCACAGTACAAATCGACTTTTTGGGCCAAAAAAACGTGTTTTTGCATTTTTTTTGCCTGAAAATTGAAATTTTTCTAGCACTGTACAAATCGACTTTTTGGGCCAAAAAAACGTGTTTTTGCATTTTTTTTGCCTGAAAATTGAAATTTTTCTAGCACAGTACAAATCGACTTTTTGGGCGAAAAAAACGTGTTTTTGCATTTTTTTTGCCTGAAAATTGAAATTTTTCTAGCACTGTACAAATCGACTTTTTGGGCCAAAAAAACGTGTTTTTGCATTTTTTTTGCCTGAAAATTGAAATTTTTCTAGCACAGTACAAATCGACTTTTTGGGCCAAAAAAACGTGTTTTAGCATTTTTTTTGCCTGAAAATTGAAATTTTTCTAGCACAGTACAAATCGACTTTTTGGGCCAAAAAAAACGTGTTTTAGCATTTTTTTTGCCTGAAAATTGAAATTTTTCTAGCACAGTACAAATCGACTTTTTGGGCCAAAAAAACGTGTTTTAGCATTTTTTTTGCCTGAAAATTGAAATTTTTCTAGCACAGTACAAATCGACTTTTTGGGCCAAAAAAACGTGTTTTAGCATTTTTTTTGCCTGAAAATTGAAATTTTTCTAGCACAGTACAAATCGACTTTTTGGGCCAAAAAAACGTGTTTTAGCATTTTTTTTGCCTGAAAATTGAAATTTTTCTAGCACAGTACAAATCGACTTTTTGGGCCAAAAAAACGTGTTTTAGCATTTTTTTTGCCTGAAAATTGAAATTTTTCTAGCACAGTACAAATCGACTTTTTGGGCCAAAAAAACGTGTTTTAGCATTTTTTTTGCCTGAAAATTGAAATTTTTCTAGCACAGTACAAATCGACTTTTTGGGCCAAAAAAACGTGTTTTAGCATTTTTTTTGCCTGAAAATTGAAATTTTTCTAGCACAGTACAAATCGACTTTTTGGGCCAAAAAAACGTGTTTTAGCATTTTTTTTGCCTGAAAATTGAAATTTTTCTAGCACAGTACAAATCGACTTTTTGGGCCAAAAAAACGTGTTTTAGCATTTTTTTTGCCTGAAAATTGAAATTTTTCTAGCACAGTACAAATCGACTTTTTGGGCCAAAAAAACGTGTTTTAGCATTTTTTTTGCCTGAAAATTGAATTTTTTCTAGCACAGTACAAATCGACTTTTTGGGCCAAAAAAACGTGTTTTAGCATTTTTTTTGCCTGAAAATTGAAATTTTTCTAGCACAGTACAAATCGACTTTTTGGGCCAAAAAAACGTGTTTTAGCATTTTTTTTGCCTGAAAATTGAAATTTTTCTAGCACAGTACAAATCGACTTTTTGGGCCAAAAAAACGTGTTTTAGCATTTTTTTTGCCTGAAAATTGAAATTTTTCTAGCACAGTACAAATCGACTTTTTGGGCCAAAAAAACGTGTTTTAGCATTTTTTTTGCCTGAAAATTGAAATTTTTCTAGCACAGTACAAATCGACTTTTTGGGCCAAAAAAACGTGTTTTAGCATTTTTTTTGCCTGAAAATTGAAATTTTTCTAGCACAGTACAAATCGACTTTTTGGGCCAAAAAAACGTGTTTTAGCATTTTTTTTGCCTGAAAACTGAATTTTTTCTAGCACAGTACAAATCGACTTTTTGGGCCAAAAAAACGTGTTTTAGCATTTTTTTTGCCTGAAAATTGAAATTTTTCTAGCATAGTACAAATCGACTTTTTGGGCCAAAAAAACGTGTTTTAGCATTTTTTTTGCCTGAAAATTGAAATTTTTCTAGCACAGTACAAATCGACTTTTTGGGCCAAAAAAACGTGTTTTAGCATTTTTTTTGCCTGAAAATTGAAATTTTTCTAGCACAGTACAAATCGACTTTTTGGGCCAAAAAAACGTGTTTTAGCATTTTTTTTGCCTGAAAATTGAAATTTTTCTAGCACAGTACAAATCGACTTTTTGGGCCAAAAAAACGTGTTTTAGCATTTTTTTGGCCTGAAAATTGAAATTTTTCTAGCACAGTACAAATCGACTTTTTGGGCCAAAAAAAACGTGTTTTAGCATTTTTTTTGCCTGAAAATTGAAATTTTTCTAGCACAGTACAAATCGACTTTTTGGGCCAAAAAAACGTGTTTTAGCATTTTTTTTGCCTGAAAATTGAAATTTTTCTAGCACAGTACAAATCGACTTTTTGGGCCAAAAAAACGTGTTTTAGCATTTTTTTTGCCTGAAAATTGAAATTTTTCTAGCACAGTACAAATCGACTTTTTGGGCCAAAAAAACGTGTTTTAGCATTTTTTTTGCCTGAAAATTGAAATTTTTCTAGCACAGTACAAATCGACTTTTTGGGCCAAAAAAACGTGTTTTAGCATTTTTTTTGCCTGAAAATTGAAATTTTTCTAGCACAGTACAAATCGACTTTTTGGGCCAAAAAAACGTGTTTTAGCATTTTTTTTGCCTGAAAATTGAAATTTTTCTAGCACAGTACAAATCGACTTTTTGGGCCAAAAAAACGTGTTTTAGCATTTTTTTTGCCTGAAAATTGAAATTTTTCTAGCACAGTACAAATCGACTTTTTGGGCCAAAAAAACGTGTTTTAGCATTTTTTTTGCCTGAAAATTGAAATTTTTCTAGCACAGTACAAATCGACTTTTTGGGCCAAAAAAACGTGTTTTAGCATTTTTTTTGCCTGAAAATTGAAATTTTTCTAGCACAGTACAAATCGACTTTTTGGGCCAAAAAAACGTGTTTTAGCATTTTTTTTGCCTGAAAATTGAATTTTTTCTAGCACAGTACAAATCGACTTTTTGGGCCAAAAAAACGTGTTTTAGCATTTTTTTTGCCTGAAAATTGAAATTTTTCTAGCACAGTACAAATCGACTTTTTGGGCCAAAAAAACGTGTTTTAGCATTTTTTTTGCCTGAAAATTGAAATTTTTCTAGCACAGTACAAATCGACTTTTTGGGCCAAAAAAACGTGTTTTAGCATTTTTTTTGCCTGAAAATTGAAATTTTTCTAGCACAGTACAAATCGACTTTTTGGGCCAAAAAAACGTGTTTTAGCATTTTTTTTGCCTGAAAATTGAAATTTTTCTAGCACAGTACAAATCGACTTTTTGGGCCAAAAAAACGTGTTTTAGCATTTTTTTTGCCTGAAAATTGAAATTTTTCTAGCACAGTACAAATCGACTTTTTGGGCCAAAAAAACGTGTTTTAGCATTTTTTTTGCCTGAAAACTGAATTTTTTCTAGCACAGTACAAATCGACTTTTTGGGCCAAAAAAACGTGTTTTAGCATTTTTTTTGCCTGAAAATTGAAATTTTTCTAGCATAGTACAAATCGACTTTTTGGGCCAAAAAAACGTGTTTTAGCATTTTTTTTGCCTGAAAATTGAAATTTTTCTAGCACAGTACAAATCGACTTTTTGGGCCAAAAAAACGTGTTTTAGCATTTTTTTTGCCTGAAAATTGAAATTTTTCTAGCACAGTACAAATCGACTTTTTGGGCCAAAAAAACGTGTTTTAGCATTTTTTTTGCCTGAAAATTGAAATTTTTCTAGCACAGTACAAATCGACTTTTTGGGCCAAAAAAACGTGTTTTAGCATTTTTTTTGCCTGAAAATTGAAATTTTTCTAGCACAGTACAAATCGACTTTTTGGGCCAAAAAAACGTGTTTTAGCATTTTTTTTGCCTGAAAATTGAAATTTTTCTAGCACAGTACAAATCGACTTTTTGGGCCAAAAAAACGTGTTTTAGCATTTTTTTTGCCTGAAAATTGAAATTTTTCTAGCACAGTACAAATCGACTTTTTGGGCCAAAAAAACGTGTTTTAGCATTTTTTTTGCCTGAAAATTGAAATTTTTCTAGCACAGTACAAATCGACTTTTTGGGCCAAAAAAACGTGTTTTAGCATTTTTTTTGCCTGAAAATTGAAATTTTTCTAGCACAGTACAAATCGACTTTTTGGGCCAAAAAAACGTGTTTTAGCATTTTTTTTGCCTGAAAATTGAAATTTTTCTAGCACAGTACAAATCGACTTTTTGGGCCAAAAAAACGTGTTTTAGCATTTTTTTTGCCTGAAAATTGAAATTTTTCTAGCACAGTACAAATCGACTTTTTGGGCCAAAAAAACGTGTTTTAGCATTTTTTTTGCCTGAAAATTGAAATTTTTCTAGCACAGTACAAATCGACTTTTTGGGCCAAAAAAACGTGTTTTAGCATTTTTTTTGCCTGAAAATTGAAATTTTTCTAGCACAGTACAAATCGACTTTTTGGGCCAAAAAAACGTGTTTTAGCATTTTTTTTGCCTGAAAATTGAAATTTTTCTAGCACAGTACAAATCGACTTTTTGGGCCAAAAAAACGTGTTTTAGCATTTTTTTTGCCTGAAAATTGAAATTTTTCTAGCACAGTACAAAACGCTTCTGAGACCCAAAAAACTCGATTTTTCGGTGTTTTTAGGCTAAATTTGGGATATAAACGGGTATCGAAGATGCATGCACAAATCGACTTTTTGGGCCAAAAAAACGTGTTTCAGCATTTTTTTTGCCTGAAAATTGAAATTTTTCTAGCACAGTACAAATCGACTTTTTGGGCCAAAAAAAACGTGTTTTAGCATTTTTTTTGCCTGAAAATTGAAATTTTTCTAGCACAGTACAAATCGACTTTTTGGGCCAAAAAAACGTGTTTTAGCATTTTTTTTGCCTGAAAATTGAAATTTTTCTAGCACAGTACAAATCGACTTTTTGGGCCAAAAAAACGTGTTTTAGCATTTTTTTTGCCTGAAAATTGAAATTTTTCTAGCACAGTACAAATCGACTTTTTGGGCCAAAAAAACGTGTTTTAGCATTTTTTTTGCCTGAAAATTGAAATTTTTCTAGCACAGTACAAATCGACTTTTTGGGCCAAAAAAACGTGTTTTAGCATTTTTTTTGCCTGAAAATTGAAATTTTTCTAGCACAGTACAAATCGACTTTTTGGGCCAAAAAAACGTGTTTTAGCATTTTTTTTGCCTGAAAATTGAAATTTTTCTAGCACAGTACAAATCGACTTTTTGGGCCAAAAAAACGTGTTTTAGCATTTTTTTTGCCTGAAAATTGAAATTTTTCTAGCACAGTACAAATCGACTTTTTGGGCCAAAAAAACGTGTTTTAGCATTTTTTTTGCCTGAAAATTGAAATTTTTCTAGCACAGTACAAATCGACTTTTTGGGCCAAAAAAACGTGTTTTAGCATTTTTTTTGCCTGAAAATTGAAATTTTTCTAGCACAGTACAAATCGACTTTTTGGGCCAAAAAAACGTGTTTTAGCATTTTTTTTGCCTGAAAATTGAATTTTTTCTAGCACAGTACAAATCGACTTTTTGGGCCAAAAAAACGTGTTTTAGCATTTTTTTTGCCTGAAAATTGAAATTTTTCTAGCACAGTACAAATCGACTTTTTGGGCCAAAAAAACGTGTTTTAGCATTTTTTTTGCCTGAAAATTGAAATTTTTCTAGCACAGTACAAATCGACTTTTTGGGCCAAAAAAACGTGTTTTAGCATTTTTTTTGCCTGAAAATTGAAATTTTTCTAGCACAGTACAAATCGACTTTTTGGGCCAAAAAAACGTGTTTTAGCATTTTTTTTGCCTGAAAATTGAAATTTTTCTAGCACAGTACAAATCGACTTTTTGGGCCAAAAAAACGTGTTTTAGCATTTTTTTTGCCTGAAAATTGAAATTTTTCTAGCACAGTACAAATCGACTTTTTGGGCCAAAAAAACGTGTTTTAGCATTTTTTTTGCCTGAAAACTGAATTTTTTCTAGCACAGTACAAATCGACTTTTTGGGCCAAAAAAACGTGTTTTAGCATTTTTTTTGCCTGAAAATTGAAATTTTTCTAGCATAGTACAAATCGACTTTTTGGGCCAAAAAAACGTGTTTTAGCATTTTTTTTGCCTGAAAATTGAAATTTTTCTAGCACAGTACAAATCGACTTTTTGGGCCAAAAAAACGTGTTTTAGCATTTTTTTTGCCTGAAAATTGAAATTTTTCTAGCACAGTACAAATCGACTTTTTGGGCCAAAAAAACGTGTTTTAGCATTTTTTTTGCCTGAAAATTGAAATTTTTCTAGCACAGTACAAATCGACTTTTTGGGCCAAAAAAACGTGTTTTAGCATTTTTTTTGCCTGAAAATTGAAATTTTTCTAGCACAGTACAAATCGACTTTTTGGGCCAAAAAAACGTGTTTTAGCATTTTTTTTGCCTGAAAATTGAAATTTTTCTAGCACAGTACAAATCGACTTTTTGGGCCAAAAAAACGTGTTTTAGCATTTTTTTTGCCTGAAAATTGAAATTTTTCTAGCACAGTACAAATCGACTTTTTGGGCCAAAAAAACGTGTTTTAGCATTTTTTTTGCCTGAAAATTGAAATTTTTCTAGCACAGTACAAATCGACTTTTTGGGCCAAAAAAACGTGTTTTAGCATTTTTTTTGCCTGAAAATTGAAATTTTTCTAGCACAGTACAAATCGACTTTTTGGGCCAAAAAAACGTGTTTTAGCATTTTTTTTGCCTGAAAATTGAAATTTTTCTAGCACAGTACAAATCGACTTTTTGGGCCAAAAAAACGTGTTTTAGCATTTTTTTTGCCTGAAAATTGAAATTTTTCTAGCACAGTACAAATCGACTTTTTGGGCCAAAAAAACGTGTTTTAGCATTTTTTTTGCCTGAAAATTGAAATTTTTCTAGCACAGTACAAATCGACTTTTTGGGCCAAAAAAACGTGTTTTAGCATTTTTTTTGCCTGAAAATTGAAATTTTTCTAGCACAGTACAAATCGACTTTTTGGGCCAAAAAAACGTGTTTTAGCATTTTTTTTGCCTGAAAATTGAAATTTTTCTAGCACAGTACAAATCGACTTTTTGGGCCAAAAAAACGTGTTTTAGCATTTTTTTTGCCTGAAAATTGAAATTTTTCTAGCACAGTACAAAACGCTTCTGAGACCCAAAAAACTCGATTTTTCGGTGTTTTTAGGCTAAATTTGGGATATAAACGGGTATCGAAGATGCATGCACAAATCGACTTTTTGGGCCAAAAAAACGTGTTTCAGCATTTTTTTTGCCTGAAAATTGAAATTTTTCTAGCACAGTACAAATCGACTTTTTGGGCCAAAAAAACGTGTTTTAGCATTTTTTTTGCCTGAAAATTGAAATTTTTCTAGCACAGTACAAATCGACTTTTTGGGCCAAAAAAACGTGTTTTAGCATTTTTTTCGCCTGAAAATTGAAATTTTTCTAGCACAGTACAAATCGACTTTTTGGGCCAAAAAAACGTGTTTTAGCATTATTTTTGCCTGAAAATTGAATTTTTTCTAGCACAGTACAAATCGCTTCTGAGACCCAAAAAACTCGATTTTTCGGTGTTTTTAGGCTAAATTTGGGATATAAACGGGTATCGAAGATGCATGCACAAATCGACTTTTTGGGCCAAAAAAACGTGTTTTAGCATTTTTTTTGCCTGAAAATTGAAATTTTTCTAGAACAGTGTAGACATGTACAAATCGCTTCTGAGACCCAAAAAACTCGATTTTTCGGTGTTTTTAGGCTAAATTTGGGATATAAACGGGTATCGAAGATGCATGCACAAATCGACTTTTTGGGCCAAAAAAACGTGTTTTAGCATTTTTTTTGCCTGAAAATTGAAATTTTTCTAGCACAGTACAAATCGCTTCTGAGACTCAAAAAACTCGATTTTTCGGTGTTTTTAGGCTAAATTTGGGATATAAACGGGTATCGAAGATGCATGCACAAATCGACTTTTTGGGCCAAAAAAACGTGTTTTAGCATTTTTTTTGCCTGAAAATTGAAATTTTTCTAGCACAGTACAAATCGCTTCTGAGACCCAAAAAACTCGATTTTTCGGTGTTTTTAGGCTAAATTTGGGATATAAACGGGTATCGAAGATGCATGCACAAATCGACTTTTTGGGCCAAAAAAACGTGTTTTAGCATTTTTTTTGCCTGAAAATTGATTTTTTTCTAGAACAGTACAAAACACTTATGAGACCCAAAAACTCGATTTTTCGGTGTTTTTAGGCTAAATTTGGGATATAAACGGGTATCGAAGATGCATGCACAAATCGACTTTTTGGGCCAAAAAAACGTGTTTTAGCATTTTTTTTGCCTGAAAATTGAAATTTTTCTAGAACAGTGTAGACATGTACAAATCGCTTCTGAGACCCAAAAAACTCGATTTTTCGGTGTTTTTAGGCTAAATTTGGGATATAAACGGGTATCGAAGATGCATGCACAAATCGACTTTTTGGGCCAAAAAAACGTGTTTTAGCCTTTTTTTTGCCTGAAAATTGATTTTTTTCTAGAACAGTACAAATCACTTCTGAGACCCAAGAAATTCGATTTTTCTGTGTTTTTAGGCTAAATTTGGGATATAAACGGGTATCGAAGATGCATGCACAAATCGACTTTTTGGGCCAAAAAAACGTGTTTTAGCATTTTTTTTTGCCTGAAAATTGAAATTTTTCTAGAACAGTGTAGACATGTACAAATCGCTTCTGAGATCCCAAAAACTCGATTTTTCGGTGTTTTTAGGCTAAATTTGGGATATAAATGGGTATCGAAGATGCATGCACAAATCGACTTTTTGGGCCAAAAAAACGTGTTTTAACATTTTTTTTTGCCTGAAAATTGAAATTTTTCTAGCACAGTACAAATCGCTTCTGAGACCCAAAAAACTCGTTTTTTCGGTGTTTTTAGGCTAAATTTGGGATATAAACGGGTATCGAAGATGCATGCACAAATCGACTTTTTGGGCCAAAAAACGTGTTTTAAATTTTTTTTTGCCTAAAAATTGAAAATTTTCTAGCACAGTGTAGACATGTGCAAATTGCTTCTGAGACCCAAAAAACTCGATTTTTCAGTGTTTTTAGGCTAAATTTGGGATATAAACGGGTATCGAAGATGTGTTCTGGTGTAAGAAAGACTTACTTACTTCCAAACATATGAGTCGATAGGTAGGGTGGCTGGCGACTGGTTTGTCTTTATAGTGTCTTTGTTGTCTCTTCGGAGTTTGATTTTAATTATTAGGTTTTCTATAACTATTATGGTTTGAGAAGATACAACAAGGTTAAAGTAGTTTACTCACTTTTTATTTATAACACGAGTTTGTATACAGAGTCACAATATGTAGCTTGCACGGGTTTAAGCTAGGCTAGGAAGCTAACTTTAAGGAGAGATAACACGCTAGGATAACCTGTGATCGAATCGGTTATCTGTAGCCAACTGAGAGCTATAGGAGCGCAACTAGGGCGCTTCCCTTGTGTATGATATGAACTGTGTCGTCACTTTATGCTAGCGTGTTAGTGGTTCCCAAGCGTAGGTCAGCAGTATTGGAGCATCATGTGACGGGTGTAAGTCTGAGAGTCTAAGTGACTCATACAAGTAAGTATTAAGTAAGTTATTATAAGTAGCCCTCTAATGAAGAAGTGAACAAGATCATAAATAAATAAGTACAAATCTCTGTTTCCTGATACTCCCAGGAGAATAAATGCAATAGTACATGACGTGGAAGTCGATGACGTTAGACCAATTAATTAAACAACACCCATACAGAGTAAATCCAGAAAAAAGAGAGATTATGAGGAAAGAGATAGAGTATATGTTAAAGAATGATTTAATAGAACCTAGTAATAGTCCATAGAGTTCACCCTGTGTGTTGGTTCCTAAACCGGGGGGAAAGAACAGGTTCTGTACTGATTTTAGATAAATTATTATTATTATTATTATTATTTTTTTATTTTTTTTTTAATCTTTTTATCTATTTTTTTTTTTTTATTATTATTTGTTTATTATTATTATTATTATTTTTTTTTTTTTTTTTTTTTTTTTTAATATTATTTTTATTATTATTATTATTATTATTATTTTATTATTTTTTATTATCATTATTTTATATTATTATTTTTATTTTATTTTTATTATTATTTTATTTTTTATTTTTTTTTATCATTATTATTATTTTATTTTTATTTTATTTATTATTATTATTTTTTATTATTTTTTTTTATTATTATTTTTATTATTCTTTTTTTATTATTTTTTTTATTGTTTTTTTATCATTATTTATATAGATGACAAATGTATATAATATTTGTTGCCCCTGTGAATATTATATTAGAGAATTACAATACAGTATATAGTAATTAATTATATAGTAATTAATTATATAGTAATTAATTATATAGTAATTAATTATATAGTAATTAATTATATAGTAATTGTTATATAGTAATTGTTATATAGTAATTAATTATATAGTAATTAATTATATAGTAATTAATTATATAGTAATTAATTATATAGTAATTGTTATATAGTAATTGTTATATAGTAATTAATTATATAGTAATTATTATAGTAATTAATTATATAGTAATTAATTATATAGTAATTAATTATATAGTAATTAATTATATAGTAATTAATTATATTGTAATTAATTATAAAGTAATTAATTATACAGTAATTAATTATATAGTAAGGAATTATATAGTAAGGAATTATATAGTAAGTAATTATATAGTAAGGAATTATATAGTAAGGAATTATATAGTAATTAATTATATAGTAATTAATTATATAGTAATTAATTATATAGTAATTAATTATATAGTAATTAATTATATAGTAATTGTTATATAGTAATTGTTATATAGTAATTGTTATATAGTAATTGTTATATAATAATTAATTATATAGTAATTATTATAGTAATTAATTATATAGTAATTAATTATATAGTAATTAATTATATAGTAAGTAATTATATTGTAATTAATTATAAAGTAATTAATTATATAGTAAGGAATTATATAATAAGGAATTATATAGTAAGTAGTTATATAGTAATTAATTATACAGTAATTCAATTTAGAGAATCTGCTTCTCTTACACACACACTCTCTCTCTTATACACACACACAAACACACACTCTCTCTCTCTTATACACACACACACACACACACACTCTCTCTCTTA
>JAWZYT010000354.1:0-132500 GCA_034508575.1 Petrolisthes manimaculis
ATTTATTATTATTATTATATATATTATATTATTATTTATTATTATATTGTTATTATCATTGTTATTATCATTGTTATTATCATTGTTATTATCATTGTTATATGTTGTATTGTTATTGTTATTATTGTTATTGTTATTGTTATTGTTATTATTATTATTATTATTTCTTTATTTTTGGTTTTATATCTTTTTTTCTCCTTTTTTTAATATAACTCCCTTGTGGACTATTTGTTGTGTTGATTTATTGTTATATTTTTTCACGTAAATATATCGTCTTCCTCCCCCATCCCTCTCACTCACTCACTCACTCACCCATATTTGCTGTACTGTTTACCCTTCTTCCCATTTCTCTACTCTCTCTCTCTCTCACACACACACACACACACACACACACGCACACACACAGTCTGTTTATCTGTCTACCTGTCTGACATCCCGTCCATCACTCGTTTATTTTTATTATTTATTCTTTCTTTACTCGCTTATTCACCAATAATTTCCCAACAGGTGCTCTCTCTCTCCCATTGTTCTGTGTTCTCCTTTCCCTCTCTCTCTACATTCTCCTCTCCCTTTCTGTATTTTCCTCTCTCTCTCTCTCTCTGTATACTCCTATCCCTCTCTCTTCTTCATTCTCCCCTCCCTCTCTTTCTTCATTCTCCTCTCCCTCTCTTTCTTCATTCTCCTCTCCCTCTCTTTCTTCATTCTCCTCTCCCTCTCTGTATTTTCCTCTCCCTCTCTCTTCATTCTCCTCTCCTCTCTCTGTATACTCTTATCTCTCTCTCTGGTATACTCCTCTCCCTCTCTTTCTTCATTTCTCCTCACCCTCTCTTTCTTCATTCTCCTCTCCCTCTCCCTCTCCCCTCTCTGGCATTCTCCTCTTCCATCTATACATTTTTCTTCAGTCCACGTCACATTTCACTGTCTCTCGTCCCTCTCTTTTGTCCTCTTGTTTAACTTCCCGTCTCCTCTCACACCCTGCCCCCCCAACACACCCCACCACCCCACCAACACCCACACACACACCCAAACACCCCCCCCAAACACCCCCCCAAACACCCCTTCCCTCCAGCCAAGCGTGGTCATAAATAAGTTGTTCTGTGACCCAAAGTATTCGACAGGCCAACTTTGTAATGAGGTTACTGTGTTGATCTTCATTTGTACCCTGCATGGCACCACTACTATGAGGCAGGCAGGGTGGAGAGAAGAGGAGAGGGAAGGGAAATAGGGAGGGAGGGAGGAAGTGGAGAGAGAGAGAGAGGGAGAATGAGGAAGAAAAAGGGGAAGAAAAGAGAGAGAGAGAGAGAGAGAGAGAGAGTGAGTGAGAGAGAGAGTGAAAGAGAGAGAGAGAGTGAGTGAGTGAGTCTGAATTATACATATTATAAATCACAATAAGTTACACCAGCCATGAATTAGTTTGGTACAGGTGTGTGTGTGTGTGTGGGGGGGGTCAAAGGATGAGGTGGCAATCTAGTTGGTTCCGGCTACACCAGTTACCTCTTGTGTGTGTGTTTTTTTTTTTTTTTTTTTTTTTTTTTGTTTTTTTTTTTGTGTGTTGTGTGTGTGTGTGTGTGTGTGTCCATTATATGTTCGTTCCCTGGTGCTCCTAATGTGGTTTTGATGACAGAGTACAGGTCGCTATTTTATCCATATTGTTTAATTCGTGTTGTTTTCACTTCCCTCTGTATTCTCCTCTCCGGCCAAGGCAAAGGTTTACAATCATGTACTCTGCTCGACACTTTTGAATGTATCGGAATATTATCATGCCAACATATTTAATACAATGTTCCGGTATATATGACTGTGAGTAGATGGGAATGTACAATTGTCAAAAAAAGAATTGCGACAAATCTTGATGGAACTTTAACCATAGTAATATCCACAACTATAAAAATATATATATATATATATATATATATATATATATATATATATATATATATATATATATATATATATATATATATAAAAACTCTATAGATGGATGGATAAATATGAGAGTCGGAGTCAAGTTTTCAGAGTTCAAAGCAAACACATCATCATATTGCCTGAATCTCTCTCTCTCTCTCTCTCTCTCTCTCTCTCTCTCTCTCTCTCTCTCTCTCTCTCTCTCTCTCTCTCTCTCTCTCTCTCTCTCTCTCTCTCTCTCTCTCTCTCTCTCTCTCTCTCTCTCCTCTCTCTCTCTCTCTCTCTCTCTCTCTCTCTCTCTCTCTCTCTCTCTCTCTCTCTCTCTCTCTCGTCATGGGGAAAAGGAAGACGAGGTATGTGGAACTCTGAGAACTGTCATGTGGCCTTTTAATGAGAGAAGGAAGGGGCCGTTTGGGAAAAAGTATAAGAGGAGAGAGGAGAAATTAGTAACATGTAGAGAGTTATATGAAGAGGTGACTTACTGTGGTGACGTTATACATATAGGAGTTATATTCTTGACGCGTCTGTGTAACCAGGATACATATATAAATAGCTAGAACGATCTGATCACTTTCGAAAAAAAAAAAAAAAAACGTTTGACATTAAACCCCATCTGATATGTAAAGTAGTATGTATGTAGTCCACTACTCTGCTTCTCTGTCGCCTTCTCCTCCCCCCGACACCTACACACACACACACACACACACACACACCTACACACCTACACACACACACACACACAGCTACAAAAAACACATAGCCAACACACACACACAGCTACAAAAAACACATTGCCAACACACACACACACAAAGCTACACAAATCACATAGCCAACACACACAGCCAACATCCACACACACACACCCCTAAACAAATTACAGATCCAACACACACACTTGTCGCAAATGTACAAGTGTAGCCCAGTGTGAACAGGTGTATGTGTGGCAGTCGTCATGGTGTAGCGGTGGTGGTGTGTGGTGTGTGTGTATGTGTGTGTGTGGCATCAGGTGGGTCCAACTCTACCTATTCGTTCTTCCTATATATCTCCATAATAATTGTCCCCCATGCTTAATTATACTGTAGTTAGTTTATTTAAAGTACCCTGGGATGTAGTATTTGGAAGAAAATTGTGGTGATGTACGAATCCTTCACATGTTATTGCCACGAAACTCATATAGCCGTGTGTGTGTGTGTGTGTGGAAGGAGGTTGTTTGATTCGTGGCATGGTCAGGAGATCTCACAGACGTCTTCAAAATGTATACACGATCACAGGGTCCTTTAAGTTTATCTGTCTTTCATGTTTAGTTGTATCTCTCTCTATTCTCTCTCTATTCTCTCATGCTTATTCATTCTTTCCTCTCTCACTTATGCTCTTAGTCCCTTCCTCTCGTGTGTGTGTGTGTGTGTGTGTGTGTGTGTGTGTGTGTGTGTGTGTGTGTGTGTGTGTGTGTGTTATTTGTGTATTTTGCCTTCCATCATCCTTTTTACTACACTCACATTAAGTTTTTTCCCGTCTCTTTGATCTCGTCTTTCTCCTCGACTTGCCTGAATTCCACGTTACTCTTGTTGGTCTTATTTTGTTCCTCTGTTGCCTCCTCTCCTCCTCCTCCTCTTCTCCTCCTCCTCTTCTCCTCCTCCTCTTCTCCTCCTCCTCTTCTCCTCCTCCTCTTCTCCTCCTCTTCTCTCCTCTTCTCTCCTCTTCTCCTCCTCTTTTCCTCCTCTTCTCCTCCTCCTCCTCTTCTCCCTCTTCTCCTCCTCTTCTCCCTCTTCTCCTCCTCCTCTTCTCCTCTTCTCCTCTTCTTCTCCTCCTCTTCTAAGTAAGTAAGTTTTCTCTGTATACAAATATATTTACTCTATCCTTTTGTTGTAAGATTCTGTGTAAACAATTTCTGTACCTCTTTTGTTGTTATTATTATTATTTTTTTTTTTTGGCATACAATTTCTCTCCTGTTTTTTTTTTTTTTTTTTTGTAAGATTATTTTATATACAATTTCTGTGTCTTCTTATTTATTTTTTTTACTATTTTTACTGATTTTACTTATTTCTATTTTCATGCTTCCTCTCCCCAATAAATAATTTCCTAGTTTATTTCGTCTCTTGTCTGCTAGTTATATTTCTCTCGTTATTTTATTTTCTCATCCTGCTGTCCTCCCTCTTCTCTCTCTCTCCCTCAATCCCCTCTCTCTCTCCCTCAATCCCCTCTTTCTCCCCCTCTCCCTTCCTCTCCCTCTCTCTCCCTCTCCCTCCCTTTCGTCTCTCTCTCTCTCTCTCTCTCTCTCTCATTCTGGTTCAGCCGTCGAAACATTCCAGTCTTCCTCATCTAATTAAACGCCACTCTTAAACTTATCATTCTTTGGCGCCGGAATGCATTTATCGCCTGTCTGTCTGTGTGTCTGTCTGTGTGTCTGTCTGTGTGTCTGTCTGTCGGTTTGTGTGTGTGTCTGTCTGTCGGTTTGTGTGTGTGTCTGTCTGTCGGTTTGTGTGTGTGTTTGTCTGTCGGTTTGTGTGTGTGTGTGTCTGTCGGTTTGTCTGTGTCTGTCAGTGTCTATCTCTGTCTGTCTGTTTGTATCTGTATCTGTTTTTGTCTGTCTGTATCCATCTATCTCCATCTATCTATCTCCATCTATCTGTCTCTCCATCAGTATATCAGCTAATGTTCGTAATTGTGGTGGTGATTTATTTTTCTCGTCGTCGTGGTGGTGGTGGTGGTGGTGGTGGTGGTGGTGTTGTTGTAAGGGATGTTGGTTGGGATATTTTTGTACCTCATTTTTGTTGTTTCCTGATGTGATGGTGGTGATGGTGTCGGGTGTTGATAGCTCTGGTGGTGATTGTATTGTGGTTGAAGGTGGTGGTGGTGGTGGTGGTGGTGAAAGTAGTGGTTGTGGTAATGATGGTAGTTGTGGTGTTGTTGATATTGGTGATTGTTGGTAGTTGTGGTGTTGGTAATGAAGATTGTTGGTGTTAGTGGTTGTGGTGGTGGTAGTGGTGATGCTAGTGGTGATAATATAAAGCATATAATAGCATATATATATATATATATATATATATATATATATATATATATTATATATATATATATATATATATGCTGTAATTGTGTGTGTGTGTGTGTGTAAGTCAAAGTCAGAGTGGGACTTCGAACACCTTAACTATCTCGAACCATGATAGCCACCGGAAATGTCATCACTCTGCCCCCTCCCCCCCATCCAGTCTCATTCCTTTCCACCCTCTTTTCCCCATCCACTCCTTCTTTTTATATTGCTTCCCTTCCCTCCCATCTCTCCTTCCTTCCATTCCCTCCTTCCTACCATTCCCTTATCTGTTCGGTATACCATCTCATTTTTAATGTTTGAATGATACACGAAACTTTATCTTCGAAAATTAATGAATCTGCTATCCTCTTTCCTGATAGCATTTTCCTTTCTCTCTCTCTCTCAAATGCTTCTAATTAAGTCGATACAGATCCTTCCCAACCTTGTTTCTCTCTATTACTATACACTGTCATTATCTTAAGGACCCTGTGTTGTAGTCAGAAAATTGGAGATAAACGAGTCCTTCAAATATTGACACGAAACACCACCTATATAGGAGGAGGAGCTTGTTTCGTGGTATAGTCAGGAGGAATCAGAAGCCTCCAATTCTCCTACATGATCACAGGATCCTTAATTAATAATAATGTCAGTCAAGTGTATTGTATATATTATTCACTTATTTTTTTAATTTTCTCATTTTTTTTATTTTCCCGATCTCTGTCTGTCTGTCTAAATCAGCCTTTCCTGTGTCTCTTTATCGACGAAAACAAACACCTTTTATTTCATCTTGCAGTCTTGCATAGTAATTTATTTTAAACATTTATCCAAGTCTGTCCTTCACTGGTACCACATCCTCCCATATCACTATCTGTCTCCCTGTACCCTTCCCCATGTACCCCTCAACGCTGATATCTCCTTGTCCCCCTCCCCCTCCACCTCTCCCTCCACCCCCCACACACTTATCACCCGAGCCTCCCCTCTCTTGTCCCACTCTCCCGCCCTCTCAGTGTGTCAGGAGGAGTGCCAGGAGGAGTGCCAGGAAGAGTAGAAGTGCCACGTGTAAGGACCAGACCAGTGCCTATGTTTATGTGTGAGAGACAGGGTTGCGTGTGTGTGTATGTGTGTTTATGCTTGATATGGAAATGGAATTATAAGTTCGTCGTTGTAAGATGTGATGAAAACAAATTAATACTGAACGTTTGGACTAATTGAAAAGTGCTCCTGTCCTCCCTAAGTCATTGTTGTGTATCGTGATGAATTGCATTTTGAGTACGATATGTCAAAAAGAAAATTATGTAAAAACTGCCATATGCGTTCGTGATGATATTTACGTATCAATCAAATATTCTGAACAAAATAACATAAATATTACGTGAATCAGAGGACACCAATCACCAGCTAATTTGGTAGCATCGTAGACTACATGTATGTTGGGAATATAATATTTACCGGGGCCGAAATCACAACACTCCGAAAAAATCAACATTCCGAAAACGATGTAGGAACACATTGGTTTGTGGGACAACAGCTGGCCGCATTCAGGAAACCAACAGCCTGTTATTTGAATCCCTAGGTATTAGAGGCAGCTGTGGTCTATGTAAACTATAATGGATCAATGTGTACGATGTTTGGCTATTCAGTGTGGTCGGTATTCTCAGATCAGCAGAGAGGCAACGTCCAGGGACAGTATGAATCCAAGATGGCTGCGTTTTGTTTACATTTGAGAGCTGTCTAGGAAGAACATATCGTCCTCCTCTTCTACACACATTTTTCATTAATTTTAGCCTTCAGCACTTCTTATGATAGGATCTAAATAACTAACTAGAACAAATGACTTACGCAGTTTGTGTATGTATATATGTAATGATATAGAAAAATAAGACCAGTTTAGAAGTTCAAAGGTCAAATTATATTAGTTATTTATATTGACTTAAATAAATAACAAAACAAATGATTGCAGTTTGTTTTCATATTCACGTAAAATTAATCTTGTGCACTTCCGTCACTGAGGGGATAATGTATCTTAGACAAATTTGAAAGATACCAATTCCTCCAAAATATTCCGAGAAACAGACCACTTCCGCTGAAAATAAATGTTTCCTATCGCAGGCTGGAGGATTCTGTTGTCTCCAAAAATTAGCATCAGACTTGTATAATAATTGACCCAGTGATCGTGTACGAGAATTGGAGTGAGGCTTCTGATTCCTCCTGCCTATGCCACGAAACAAGCTCCTTTCATATAGGTGGTGTTTCGTGGCAATATTTGAAGGACTCGTTTACGTACAATTGTTTTCTGTCGGTGTAGATGACGACAAACACACACACACACACACACACACAAACACACACAAACACACACACACACACACAAACACACACACACACACACACAACCTTTATCAGTGAATAGGCGAGGAGGAGGAGGAGGTAGTGGTTTTCTGAGTTGCCATTTATTATTATTTTAATCCCACAGATTAATTCAGTTGCACCTTTATTTCTTCCTATGTGCAATTCTTACTATTATTTTTGTCTGTCTCGTATTTTGTCAGTATTTCTACAACCGAGGGCTGCTGATTCAACCACACTAAACCATAAAACACGCCACCCTATGCAGTATATGAATAGGGATCTGTTTTTTTAGCATAGATGGAGAAATCAGGAGCCCTCCAATATGTGTCACGTATAAACAAACCTTCGCAACGCTGTGTTTAAACTCAGTTATATAGACTTTAAGTTGGTCGAGTTTATTTTTTGTTTTTTCTAAAGTAAACCAACGCGAGGACAAACTTGATTATAGTGTGAGGTGATGATGGACGTGTGTGTGTGTGTGTGTGTGTGTGTGTGTTTGTTTTGTGGTGGGGAGAGGGGGGGTTTTTGATGGTGGGGTTGTTTGTGTGGTGATGGTGGTTGTAGGGATGGGGAGGGGTAGTGTTGTGGTAATGATTGTGGTGGGGAGGGGTAGTGTTGTGGTGATGGTAGTAGTGTGGTGAGTGGGTGGGTGAAGGGAGTATGGATGGTGATGGTGGTAGTGTGGTGAAGGGAGTATGGATGGTGATGGTGGTAGTGTGGTGAAGGAAGTATGGATGGTGGTAGTGTGGTGAAGGAAGTATGGATGGTGGTAGTGTGGTGAAGGAAGTATGGATGGTGATGATGGTAGTGTGGTGAGTGGGTGAGTAGGTGAGTGAGTGGGTGAGTGAGGTCGGTGGTTGGAGTGAAGTAAGGGGGGCGTGGTATATACAACACCAGAGATAATGATAGTGATAACAACATACTCTAAAATTAATATACTGGCGAGACGAGAACCACTTTTCCAGGTATTTGCTAGACTCAATTTTGCACATTATTATATTTCTCATTAGTTTTCCTTCTTTGATTCCGTGTTTTATTTTTTTTTCTAATATTTTATTCTGAATCATTTACCAATAGAAGTGTGAGTACTACCTGTCGTTGCCTACTTGATAAATCTGGTGTAACTGATTCCTCCTAACCATTCCAAGCAACAGGACACCATTATTATTGCTAAGCTGGTCCTGTTTTCTGTAAGGCATAATTTGGAGGAATCAAGACGCTCTAAAAGTACCAAGAGTAAATTACACCCATATAAAAATCAATTGTTGTTTATAGATAAATACAGGTACCGTAATAATTATTTTTTTACCCTTCTACTTAACATCCATTCACAGTTAATTAAATGACTTTTTTCCCTTTGTATCTCTACTCCCTTCAATACCTACTGACTTTATCGGAATATTTCTATTACCATTACCTTGTCCCTGTTATCATTTTTACTAAGAGAGAATAGAATGGCAAAAGTGTGGTTAAACAAAAAATAAGATGATACACGGTTAGGTTTGTTGGACAGATAAAATTAGGTGATAGAAATTTTAGTGAGTTTTTATTTTATTTTTATTTTCTCTCATTGTTTGGAGGGAGAGGGAGAGGGAGAGGGAGAGGGAGAGGAGAGTAAAGTAATGGGGAAAGAGGTATGAGAGGGGTTGGAGAGGAAGGGAAATGTGAGTAAGAACGAGATAGTTAGGGTGGATTGTGATCTATGATTGCATACCTCTTCCTGTCCCAGTCTATTCACTCCCTCTGTCCATCCCCCTGTCCATCCCCTCCCCTCCCCCCTGTCCATCCCCTCCCCTCCCCCTGTGACGTTGAGAGAGAGAGAGTAGAAAGGAGAACAGATGAAATGGAAGTGCAAAATATGGGATGAATGAAAAGTAGAAAACGGTACGAAAAGATGAAAAAAGAGGGACGTGGATGATACAAGTGAAGAGTAGAAAACGAAAGGAGAAATGAGTGGAAATTGAGAGAAACACAAAAATAGAGAGAGAAGATGAGAAAAAAGACAAAAATAGAGAGAGAAGATAGAAAGTGAGAAAGAAAAAAATTGAGGGAAAGAGAGGAGTGAGATAAAATGAGAGAGGTAAGAGGACAGTAGGAGACGGGAGACGGGACAGCCAGGAGTGAGTTACGAGACAGTAGCCAGTGAAATGAACTCTTGTTGCCCAGACAGTGAGGGATGTAGGGAAGGAGGGAGGAGAGAGAGGATGAGGAAATTTGAGAGGGAGGAGAGAGGGAGAGGAGGAAAAATGAGGGAGGATAGAAGGGAAGAGAGAGGGGAGGGAAGAGAGAGGGGAGGGAAGAAGAAAGGACATAAGGGAGAAGAGAACTAGGAAGAGAGGAATGTAAATAGAAAGGAAGTAGATGAAAGGAAGAGGGGAAGGGGGAAAATGAAGGAAGAGGGAATGTAAAAGAGGAAAGGAGGAAGAAGAGGAGGACAGAAGATGGGAAGAGGAAAGAGAAAGAAAAAGACACATGAAGACAGTTTGTAATAGATAGATGGCTACGTAGATAGAGGACTTTTGTAATAGATAGATGGCTACGTAGATAGAGAGACTGTTTGTAATAGATAGATGGCTACGTAGATAGAGAGACTGTTTGTAATAGATAGATGGCTACGTAGATAGATGGTTGGTTGGTTAGGTGGACAGACAGACAGAGAGAGATTGAGGAGGGGAGGGGTAGGCAGGGGTGGAACAATAATGGGTGTGTTGTCGTTGTAACCTGGTTGTTGGCTGGACAACGTTCAGGGACAGGAAAGGAAAGGAAAAGGGACAGACGGAAATGGGGACAAGGGAAAGAAAGGGGTAGGTGGGAAAAGTAACAATGTTGGTAAATTTGGAGTAACTGAATCCTCCAAACTACTCCAAGCAACAGAACACCATTATTTTTGCTCCTCTGCTTCTGTTACCTGACATATTTTGGTGGAATCAAGACGCTCCAATGTACCAAAAGTATACTCTCCCCATAAGGGTGAGATTATATATTGTTGGTGAATTGGAAGGTGTCTGATTCCTCCAAGCTATGCCACGAAACACAGATCCTTTATTAGTGTACCATTGAGGGGGTCTGTTTACTGATATTCAATAGGCTAGTTAGGAGGAATCAGTAGCCTTCCAATTTACCATCAGTGTCTCCCTTTGAAGGTCGCCCGTCACCAGGGAGAAGGTAATGAAAAGGAAGCCTGTGTGTCCATTCAAGTCGATGGTGGAGGTGGTAGTGGTGGTGGAGGAGGTAGTGGAGGTGGTGGTGGTGTTGGTGGTGTTGTTGTTGGTGTTGGTGTTCTTGCCTCTATAAATAAACCCCTTGTATTGCGTCATCAGGTCTGGTAGGGTTGGGTTAACTAGGGCGAATCAAATTAGATCCTTGAGTCCCCAGGGGAGGGAACCAGACATGTCCCCCCACTTTGTCCTATTCCCTAATATCATCACCAATAAGGGGGAGGCGACCCTGACTCTCCCTCATAGTATTTGTAACATTTCACCCTCAACTTCACTCATACTAAATTCTCATACTCGTACGTCTGTATGTCCACGTCTGTAGCCACGTCTTATAGCACATTTAAAAGAACGTCTATGTCCACGTCTGTATGCCACGTCTTATAGCACATTTAATAGCACGTCTGTATGCCAAGTCTGTATGCCCACGTTTTTATGTAAAGTCTTGTAACACATTTAATAGCACGTCTTATAGCCACGTCTTATAGTCACGTCCATGGCAGGGACGAGGAACATGAATTGGGAAACAAGGCACATAAAGAAATTAACTTAAAACAATGAGATTCATAAGGAAAGAAAAAAAAATGGAAGCTTCCCAAGAGATATAAAAAATACGAAGTTGAGAAAGGCTCGAGGGATATGGGAGAGGGGGGGGGAGGAGGGGGGAGAGGATGTACGTGAGATGGAGAGGGGGGAGATGGGTTGTGGAAAAAAGTAGGGTGGAAAGAGGGGAAAAGGGACGTGAGGTGGTGTGAGGGGAAAGAAGAAACGTGGGAGGGGATGGAGGGGAGACGGGGGTTGGGGGGGGGGATGGAGGGGAGACGGGGGTTGGGGGGGTATCAGACGTGAGAGGGGGGTGGAGGGGGGGGGGAGAGAGGAAAGTAAGGGTTGCAATGGTACTGAACAAGACCAAACTTCCTACTCAGCCTGCATATTCAACTTCACACACACAGGCTCCATTATCAAAGTTTTTCCCTCGGGGTCAATGGGCTTCTTTTCCCTCCTCAGTCCCTTCCTCCCCTCCCTCCCTCCCTCCTTCCCTCCTTCCTCCTCCCCTCCTCCTTCCCTCCCTCCCTTCCTTCCTCCTTCCCTCCCTCCTCCCTCCCTCCCTCCTTCCTCCCTCCCTTCCTCCCTCCTTCCCTCCCTTCCTCCCCCCTCCCTCCCTCCCTCCCTCCCTTCCCTCCCTCCTACCCTCCCTCTCCTCCTCCCTCTCCTCCCTCCTTCCTCCTTCCTCCCTCCTTCCTTGTGTTTAATAATTTTTCAGGGGAGGGAGCAGTGGTCTACAATTTTTTTTTTTTTTTTTTTTTTTTTTTTTAGTAGCAACAGATTTTTTTTTATTATTATTATTTATTCGTCCTTTGATCATTTTGGAGTTGTTGTTGTTGTTGTTGTTATTGGAGTTTTTATTATTGATTGATGTATTCATTTTGTTTTAGTTCGATCATTTTATGTTTATATTTTGTGTGAAACTACAGTCATATTATTTTCATTCGTATCTCGCCTTCCTTCATTTATTTTTTTTCATGTTCTACTTCATTGTTATCTGCTTTTCTCGTGTGTTTTTTTTCTTTATATTTTCCTTTTCATTAACTTTACACACATTTAAGTTTTTCTATTGAGATCACCACAAAAATTTAATAACTAATCCCGTTTTCATTTAAATTTCTACAGTGATCACCACAAATATCAATAATCAACTTCTTTTCCTTTCTTTCCAGGGTCTTTCAAGATGGCGTCGTGACAGTCGATAAGACGTAGTAAACAAACAGGAAGGAAGAAAAAGGAAGAAGAGAAAAAAACACTGAAAAAAAGACACACACACACACAAACATAAAAAAACAAGACACACACACACACAAACATAAAAAAAAAAAAACACACACACACAAACATAAAAATAATCACACACACACGCACACGAACATAAAAAAAAGACACACAACACAACACAAAAAAAAAATACACACACACACACACACACAAACATAAACAAACATAAATAAACATGGAGCATCGATTACCAAGATGAGACACACACACACACACAGACACAAGGGACTATAAACACAAAAACACTAACATTAAGTATCAGTTGTAAGAGTATTAAATTATTTTGAAAACCTTTGACTATTCGAACACACGAACACACACACACACACACTCTCGTTCCATAGAAACAGTTCAGGCGAGAATATACGAGTGAGTGACGAAACAAACATTCATTCCCTCAGTTACACCAAGAATATCACAAAAGTTACTCGATGGGGAAGTGTGTTAAATAAATAGTGACCCAACCCTGAGGAAAAACAACCAACGATATCACAACCGAAAAATATATAAAAATAACTTGAATATAAAGAGACGACTTGAAAATAAATATTGTTCTCAAGTTTGTGTAATCAATCCACGAGGTGACTAGAGATTGGAACATTTTATGCCTCTAGAAAATTACTATAAATACCATACTTAGACACAATTTATATACCACATTACGCTAGAATTATATATATAATATATTGTAGCGTTTTGTTTATAGGGTACCAGCACAGCAAGCTAAACATACATACATACATACATACATACATACATACATACATACATATATATTATCATCATGGCGTACCTGAAGACGATGGTAATGAGGCGACGTGGTGTTCTACTGAAACTACTCGTGGCTTTACCTTCCCTGTGGCTGGTGGCTACTCTCGTCACACTCTCAGATAAACCTGATAAAGACGCGGCGGTGGCGGGAGGTGGAGGGGGACCGATGGAGCTGCCCCCTGTTGTTAGATTAAGGGACAGTAACAACCAACACCAACAACAGCAACAGCAGCCGCCCCCGCCACAGCCCCCTCAGCCGCCGCCGTCACCGCCTCTGCCACCCCACCAGCAGCCCGATTTAAAACCCGAGGTGATAAAGACTAAGACAGAAGAACCCCATGAGGTGAGTGACAACAATTAATTGAGGGGGAAGTTTTGTGTTGGTAATTCTGGAGCAACTGAATCCTCCAAACTATTCCCAAGCAACAGAACACCATTATTTTTGCTCTTCTGGTCCTGTGTCCTTGTGTGTGTGTGTGTGTGTGTGTGTGTGTGTGTGTGTGTGTGTGTGTAAGACCCTTTTGTTTATACCAAGCATTTTCCTCTTTATCAGGCTTTTTATCTCATTTTCCTTATTGCGTCTCTTCATTATCTTCGTCTGAATAATTTTCCTCCCCTCTTTGTTTTTCTTCCTCCTATTCTTTCTTCCTCCCCCCCCCTCCCCCCCCGTACCTCTTCCTCCCACTTAACTCTTTTATATTCTCTTCGTCCTAGTTCTCTCCTCCCTCCTGTCCTCCCTCTTCCTTCCCATCTCATAATATTTCCTTTCCCCTCCCCCCTACCTTCCCTCTCCCTTCCCTCTCTCCTCTACTTCCTCCCTCCCCCTTCTCCTACTTTCTCCCTTTCTTCCCTCTCCCCTTTCCTCTCTCCTTCCCCCCTTTCCTCTTCCTTCCCCCCTTTCCTCTTCCCTCTCTCCTCTCCCCTCTACTTCTTCCCTTCCTTCTCCCTCTCCTCTCCTTCCTTTCCCCACCCCACCCCACCCCACCCACCATCACTCCTTCATGTAACCCTCCTCCTTCTCCTTCATTCTCTCTCCCATTTTTCTTTTCCTTGGTCCTCGTCTTCCTTTATCTCAAGACATAATGGAGATAATTCCTTGATGGCCTCACAATATGCGATTATGAAAACAAGAAGGGCAATTATCTTCGTCTGTGCCTCTTCCCTCTTTTTTTTATAACCCGGGCGGAGGAGGAGGAGGAAGATAATAGAGGAAGAGGAGGAGGGGAAAAAAATGACAAGGACGTGAGATGGATAGTCGAGGAGAAGAAGGGAAAGGTAGAGGGAGATAATAATAATAATAATAATAATAATAATAATAATAATAATAATAAAGAGATAAGAGAGGAAATGGAAGTTGAAGGAGGTGAATGGATAGTAGAGGAGAAAGGTGATGATGATAATAATAAGAAAGAGGTGAGACAGGAGGAGAAGATAACAGGGACATAATAAGGAAGAGAATGACCTTGATGAAAGAGAAACGGAAGGTGAGGGAGGATAAGGGAATGAAGGGAAGGTGCTGGAGACAGAAGGGAAATAAAGTGGTGAGAATATGTGAGAAGAGGGAAGGGTGAAGGAAGGTTATACGAAGCAGAGTAAGAGGATAGGTGAGGAAAAGGAAGAAGTGAATAGGAGGATAGGTGAGGAAAAGGAAGAAATGATTGGTAGAGGATTTTTATTCATACAGAGTAAATTTTTAATAACTTTTCTTTATCAAAAACTAAAGAGATTGTGTGCAGGTAATGGAAGAGTCTGCAAGAATATTCGTCGCTGCTGTTGCATATTTGTAGTAGTTAGTTAACATATTTTACCAGTTTTCAATTAAAGTTTAGGTCAGTTTTGTAATTATTGTTAACTAATTTTGATAGTATGCAAGTCAGGCTGACGTCAATATCACTTATAATTATGATTTTAATATGGAATGGGACCGAACACTGAACCCAAAGGACCCACTCAGTACATTATACCAGTCAGATGATTGGTCATAGATTTCGTCCCTCTAGTTGTGGTCAGTCTTCAGGTCGGTCGTAAATATTGATGGTAATTTGGTGAGCCTTTAAGTTTGGTAAAGTTTATAATTATGAGATGTGATAGCTCCCCTTCCTCTCATACTCCTCCTTCTCCTACCCTTCCTATTCCTCCTCCTCCTCCTACCCTTCCTATTCCTCCTTTCTCTTCCCTTCTCCTTTCTCTTCACCTTCCTCTTCACCTTCCCTTTCCTCCTTCCCTTCCTCTTCCTCCTCTTCTCCTTCCTCCTCTTCTCCTTCCTCTTCTCCCCATCTTCCATATTCCCGAGATCTTTACCGCTGACATTTGCATCCACTTCTCAAACACCATGATCTGTGCAACGTAATTTGTGAAGCGAGCGCCTGGTGGCCGTCTGACATTTCCTACACATGCCAAAAATGAAAATACCAAATGGCTTGAGAGAATGTTACTCGTGTATTATTAAAACGCTTTTTATGGAATTGGTGTTGAATAATATCTACATTCCTTTGGCTGGATTAATTGGAGACTTATTTTTTTTACAATGGCATTTCACTATTAATAATGAACATGGTGATTGATACGTGTACGTGCGACGATTAATATTTCTATTTCTATATCGGTGTTAGTGTGGGTTGAATGTAAAATATGTACAGTATGTCACATGTTCTAATCCCTTTTAGTACAAGTTTTTCCCCGCTTTGATTCCATTTCACATCATAATAATTTCCTAACCCCATTCTGCGCCTTCGTCAGGTACACCCGGAGCAAGGGGTCCTACTGCCGCCCCACGAACCCAGCGGCCCCGGGGAGATGGGCAAGCCAGTGGTGCTGCCCAAAGACCTCGACCCGGCCATCAAGAAGAAGGTGGACGAGGGCTGGAAGAACAACGCCTTCAACCAGTACGTCAGTGACATGATATCAGTACACAGGACACTACCAGACCCCAGGGACGAATGGTGAGTATTGTTTATGCTGTGTTGTTGTGTTGTGTGGTGAGTGTTGACTGTGTTGTGGTGTGGTGAGTGACTGTGTTTTGGTGTGGTGAGTGACTGTGTTGTGTTGAGTGGTGAGTGTTGTCTATGATGTGTTGTGTTAAGGAGAGTAGTACAGTATTGGTAAATCTGGGACAACTAATTCCTCCACACATTATTCATCCAAATAAAATCATATCTACAAATTATGCATAAAAACCATTACACCCCAAACAATTATTACACTCCAAACTGTCTCTTAATTAAGTGGCGACGACGTAAAAATAGGTAACGATCTCATAATAGTGTATCCTGGTGCCAGAAAATGGAAGGAGGGTCTCTGGTGTAAAGATAGATCCTGGAAGAAGGTGTTGTCGTTCCCTCAGTGACTAACCAGACCAAGAGAGGAAGGTGTTGAGGAGGTGGTATACTTTTTGTGTTGGTGAATTGGAAGGTCTCTGCTGCTGATTCCTCCAAACTATGCCACGAAACAGATCACCTATTCGTACCATTGAGGGCGTGTGTTTTCTGATATAGTTAGGAAGAATGAGTAGCCTTCCAATTTACAAAGAAGAATATTTCCTCTTAAGGGAGTAGTAATCATTTTTCTCCTGTTGCTTGGAATATTTTGGAGGAATCAGTTGCTTATTTCTTTGATTCCTTGTCTTGTCTTCGTTGTCTAGCACTGGGAAGACAATACTGACTTGGTATTAATTTTATCGTGTTTATTTTTCATGTTATCGTTTTTTTTTCTCCTTATTCTCTCATATATTTTATCATTTTAATTTCATCTTTATTTTGCTTCATCGTCTTAATTAACTATCAAGCCTTAGTCTTCATTCCTTCCTTTCCTTCTTCCTTCCCTTCTTCCTTCCCTCTTTCCTTCCTTCCCTCTTTCCTTCCTTCCCTCTTTCCTTCCTTCCCTCTTTCCTTCCTTCCCTCTTTCCTTCCTTCCCTCTTTCCTTCCTTCCCTCTTTCCTTCCTTCCCTCTTTCCTTCCTTCCCTCTTTCCTTCATTTCCTTCTTTATCTTAATCACCTTCATAATATTCATCATTTTGCTTGCACCTCTCCTCGTCCTCTTCTTCCTCGTCTTCTCCTTTCTTCTCATCTTCATCTTGCACCTTCCTCCTCCCCGTCTTCCACCTTCCTCCTGCTGTCACCCTGGGATTGGAAATGTCTTCTGCTTAAATTGTGTGGAGATGTGTTCTCTCTCTGTCTCTCTCTCTCTCTCTCTCTCTGTCTATATCTTTTATCTCCCTATCTCTATACAGTATATTTCTATCTATCTCTGTATCTCTCTCTATCTATCTCTGTATCTCTCTATCTATCTCTCTTTCGATCTCTTTTTCTCGTAAATTGTATTATAGTATATTTGACTAGATGGATCTGTGATGGGATTGTTCTTTTTATCCCAATATTTATTTCTCAACAATGTATCCAGCAAAACAATTACACTTAAGGACCCTGTGATCGTGTATGAAATTTGAAGAGAAAGAAAGGAAGGGAAGGAGGAGAGACAAAAATGGAAGGGAGGAGAGACAAAAATGGAAGGGAAGGAGAGACAAAAATGGAAGGGAAGGAGAGACAAAAATGGAAGGGAAGGAGAGACAAAAATGGAAGGGAAGGAGAGACAAAAATGGAAGGGAAGGAGAGACAAAAATGGAAGGGAAGGAGAGACAAAAATGGAAGGGAGGAGAGACAAAAATGGAAGGGAAGGAGAGACTAGGGAGGGGGTTGATAGAGGGGACACGTCTGGTTCTGATTAATACTTAGGGTCATTATTTGGACACTCACAAGGGACGAGGGACGGCACCAGGGTAAAACGGGAGGCAGTGTGAGGAAGGAAGGAAGGAAGGAGGTAATGTGAGGGAGGATGGATGGAGGGAAGGAAGGAGGTAATGTGTGGAAGGAGGTACTGTGGGAGGGACGGTAGAAGGTAATGTGTGGGAGAGGAGAGAATTATGTGGGTGTAAAAGGGGGACAGGGGACAGTTAAAATAGATGTGGGGGAGAGATGGGGCTATGAAAAGTGAATATAAAGGGAAGTAAAAGTAGACGAAGGAGGTCAACTATTAATGAAAAGAGAATAGGGAGAGGGAGAGGGAGAGAGGTAGATAGGTAGGCAGGGAAGGAATAGTACAGAGAGAGGGAGAGAGGGAGAGAGGAATAGGGTGAAGGTGGACGAATAGAGAGAGGGAGAGAGGAAGGGAAGGAAAGGAGGCAGAACATTCAGCTAATTATGAAGATAGAGTGGCAGTGATGAGGCTGATGGATGTAAGGAGATCAACGCGATGGATAGATGGATGGATGGGGAATTAAGCCAAAGGGAAGGGAGCAAAGGAGAGTAAGGAAGAAAAGTAGAGTTGGTAGGGAAGGGAGGCAAAGAGGGATAAGGTAGGGGAGGAAAGTAGAGTTGGTAGGAAAGGAAGGCAAAATGGAGGGATAGGGTAAGGAAGGAAAGGAAAGTAGAAAAGGAATGAGGGAGAAAAAGTAAAAAAGGAGAGAATCTTAACATAAGGTATTGGAGGAAAGGGAGAATTTGTGTCGAGGATTGGGAGGGAATTGGAAGGAAAGTGAAGGAGGCAAATTATAAGCGAGAAAATAAGTATAAACGTAAGAAGAAAAAGTGAGGAAAGAATGAGACAAAAATAAGAGATAAAGAGAGATAGGTTGGGATAGGAAGATAAAAAAATTAAAGTAAGAGTCTAGAAGCTAATACCAAGAATATAATTATTTAGAATAGAAAAGTAAGTAGGCGAGGGGAGTATATAGAGAGGGTTAGCTATAGAAGGGTGTGGAGTTGTTATTATTACGGGGAGTGAATGGGAGGGGAAGTAAATACGTGCCTGCGATAGACGAGATATAAAAGCGGAATGACCCTCTGACAGGAAAAGGTAAGGAAGGTGACGGCACATGGTAACGGCGAGGGCAAGGCTGTAATGATATGGCAGGCGGGTAAAAGGTGGCATTATGTAAAGTAAAGGAAGGGGGCAACATGGAAAGGGGAAAGAGGAGAAGTTGTTGTTGCTGGGTTTAAAGGTGATATGGAAGGGGAACTGAGTGTGGAGGGGGAGGTGGAGGGGGACGTGGAGGGGGAACTGAGTGTGGACGTGGAGGGGGAACTGAGTGTGGACGTGGAGGGGGACTAGAAAGAAGGGACTGGGGTGGTTAATGGTGACATGGAAGGGGACTTAAAACGGGGGACTTAAAACGGGGGACTTAAAACGGGGGACTTAGAATGGGCGACTTAGAATGGGCGACTTAGAATGGGCGACTTAGAATGGGCGACTTAGAATGGGCGACTTAAAACGGGCGACTTAAAACGGGCGACTTAGAAAGGGCGACTTAGAAAGGGCGACTTAGAAAGGGCGACTTAGAAAGGGCGACCTACAACGGGGACCTAGAGAGATTTTCAGTGGACGTATATATGAAATTTAAAGGAGGCATGAAAAGGGACTCAGAGGGGAAATAGAGGGGACCCTGAAGGAATTGAAGGGACCTGGCAGTGTGATAAATGTTGAGAGAGAGAGAGAGAGAGAGAGAGAGAGAGAGAGAGAGGGAAAGAGAGAGAGAGAGAGAGGAGCTAGAAGATGGGAAACTTGCCGTAGGTGTGAAAGGGGGAAACAATCATCACCATCACTAACACCATCACCATCACTAACACCATCACCATCACACCATCACCAATACACTAGGACAACAACAAGCACACGTGTACCTGCATAAATTACGGCCTAATTTTCATATTTCCAATTTAATTACCTTAGCTCACCAGTCAGGCAATTATTTAAATGAACCCTCTCGAGTAATTAATGTTTACAGTAAATACACTCGACTCACTAAGCCTCCTAACCTTCACCCTTCACCTTCCCCCTTCACCTTCACCTTCCCCCTTCACCTTCCCCCTTCACCTTCCCCCTTCACCTTCCCCCTTCACCTTCCCCCTTCACCTTCCCCCTTCACCTTCCCCCTTCATGTGTGTATGTGTGTGTGTATGTGTATGTGTATGATGTGTGTATGTGTGTCTCTTATATATAGTGTGTCAGAGCGTCTAATGAAAAAATAGCTCAGTTCTCCCAACATTTTTTTTCTCTCCTCTCCCACCCTCCACCTCCCCTCTTTTATTCCCCCCCTTCACCTACCCTCCCCACCTCCCCTCCCATTTTTTTATTCCCTCCACTCTCCACCTTCTTTTCCCTCTTCATTTTCCATCTTTTCCCTCTTCATTTACTCCTCTTTACCCTCTTCATTTCCCATCTTTTCCCTCTTCATTTACTCCTCTTTACCCTCTTCATTTCCCATCTTTTCCCTCTTCATTTCCCATCTTTTCCCTCTTCGTTTTCTCTCCTCTTCCCTCATCATTTCCTCTCCCATCTTTTCCCTCTTCATTTCCTCTCCTATCTTTTCCCTCTTCATTTCCCATCTTTTCCCTAATCATTTCCTCTCTCCTCTTCCCTCATCATTTCCTCTCTCCTCTCCCATCTTTTCTCTCTTCTTATCTCAATCGTTTTATTGGAAGGGAAATAATTAATGTTGAAGGTTTAATGGCTACAGGAACATATATACGGTGTCTGGCTAAACATATATTTATTACGAGCACCATTTTTGTTTTGTTTTGTTTTTTGTTTTTTTATCCTTTGGTGGCCATCTTTTTTTTCCCCCCTCCTTCCCTCTCCTCCTTCCCCTCTTCCCCCCTCCTTCCCCTCACTCCCCTCTTCCCCCTCACTCCCCTCTTAGTAGCCAATTAAGACGAGATGACCCCGTGATGACCTCTCTTTATACTCCTTGGTCATGATAAGGGAGGGAAGTGTGTGTGTGTGTGTGTGTGTGTGTGTGTGTGTGTGTGTGTGTGTGTCTTTATGTCTGTCTGTCTGTCTGTGTGTCTCATTTCTGTGGGTACACTTGTAAGATGTCTTCCCTCACTTGTCTTTCCCAGGTTCTCTCTCTTTGGGGTTCGTATGTCCTTCTCTCTTCCTTCTCTCTTCCTTCTCTCTTCCTTCTCGAAAATACTAGTAGGTCTGTTGCTGTTTGAGTGTCCTTTGTATTTCCATCCCTACCTCACATCCCCATCCCTTCCACACATCACCATCCCTACCACACATCTCCATCTTTCATCTCCATCTTTCATTCGTGTATTTCTCCTACCTTCCAATTTTTATCTATATATATTCCTGGTTCTGCTTGCCTCGTCTTTCAATTCCTGCTATGCTAACACTACACTGCTCCTCCTTTCTTCCTTCCTTCCCGCGACAAACTTTTGATAACTTGGTATGCAGTATTCCCTTTGAAGACTGTAACTCGGTATAGGAGTGAGAAGAGGAGTGAGTAGTAGGAGAGGAGTGAGTGGAGTGAGGAAGAGTGAGTAGGAGAGGAGTGAGTGGAGTGAGTAGGGAGAAGGAGGAGGAGAGTAAAGAGGAGAAAAAGATAAAGTATATAGTGGGGTGAAGGAGGAGGAACAGGAAGAAATTAAAGAAGCTGTAAAAATTAAATAGATTCCTTGCTTTCATCTTTGCACGATTTTCACTTGAATTTTATTCTTTTCTTCCTTTTTCCTCACTTCCTTTTATACATACTCTTTGCTTCAATTTCCTTTCTATCTCCCCCATTTACTCCTTTCTTTATTTCACTATCTCTTCTTCCTCTTTACATTCACATCTTTTTCTCTCTTGCCATCACATAATATTAAGTCTCTCATTGACACACTCTTCCTCGTCTCTTCATTCCTCTCGCGTCAAACTTTTCTCTGTCTAATATTTACCCTTCGCCTGCCTCGCTTTCCAACCTACCAATTTGGCCTTTACCCCAGTCCTGTGTTTTTGTACGTGTGCGTGTTTATGTTGACGTGTTCGTGTGTGTGTGTGTTCGTGTGTGTATGTGTGTGTGTGTTGGGACTGAAATAGATAATAATTATGATGTACACACCTACAGTAAGTAATATTTAACTTGAACATAAATGATGGTGTAAGTGATAGTGGATGAGTGATAGACAATATTATATACGTACAGATTTAAGTTTATATGCATATTTAGTTTGATACGATCGAATACAGGTGTGTGTGTGTGTGTGTGTGTGTGTGTTGGGACTGAAATAGATAATAATTATGATGTACACACCTACAGTAAGTAATATTCAACTTGAACATAAATGATGGTGTAAGTGATAATGGATGAGTGATAGACAATAATATATACGTACAGATTTAAGTTTATATGCATATTTAGTTTGATACGATCGAATACAGGTGTGTGTGTGTGTGTGTGTGTGTGTGTCTATATGTACATCTGTGTGTCGGTGTCTTATGTACGTAGTAGGTATCGGTCTGCATCTGTGTACATGTGTGTTTACAGAGGTATGTGTAATATGGCTGAACATACATTCGCTGCAAGTGTATGACAGTAACAGTGTTGATACAGGTGATGGGATGAGGCCAGAGGACATACACACCATGTTTACTGGCTTCTTAGAGCGTTCGTTAGTGGTGCGATTGAGAGCACTTGGGTGTGAAGGTAGGGAGAGAAGGTAGGGAGGGAGGGAGAGAAGGTAGGGAGGGAGAGAGAGAAGGTAGGGAGGGAGGGAGAGAAGGTAGGGAGGGAAGGAGGAATGGAAGGAAGGCTGGATGGAGTGGTATTGAAGGTGGTCGAGGTGGAGAAATGTGGCAGGAAAGAGGTGGTGGTAGTAAGGTAGGAAAGGTGATGATGATGATGATGATGATGATGGGGAAGGTAGGAGGAGAAGTAAAGGAATGAAATGAATTAAAAGCTGGGTTATTATGAGACAGAGAGATAGGGTTGAAGTGGGACGGGAGGTGGTCAAGTTACATACATACATACATACATACATACATACATACATACATACATACATACATACATACATACATACAGTATACTTACCGTCTCGTTCGTTTCTTTTCCTCTCCATCAGGTGTAAGGCCCCCAACCGGTTCCTGGACAACCTTCCCGAGACGTCAGTGATCGTGTGCTTCCATAACGAGGCTTGGTCTGTGTTGCTGAGAACCGTACACTCCATTCTAGACCGTTCACCTCCACAGTTCCTCAAGGAGATTATTCTAGTCGACGACAACTCAGACATGCGTGAGTATTTGACATTCATTTTTTTTTTGTCCTCTCGTATTTTTTTTTTCTAAGTTGATTCCAGAGTGGTGGTGGTGTTGTTTTTGTTGTTGTTGTTTTTTTTGTTGTTGTTTTTGTTGTTGTTGTTGTTGTTGTTGTTGTCCAGGTGAGTGATGAGAGTTTAAGGGACCCTGTGATTGATGTAGTCTGAAAATTGGAGGTAAATGAGGCCTTCAAATATTGCCACGAAAACACACACACACACACACACACACACACACACACACACACACACACACACACCTATATGAAAGGAGCTTGTTTCGTGGCATAGTCTGGAGGAATAAGAAGCCTTCAATTTTCATTCACATTTACAGGGTCCTTAATTTCTCACGTCAGACTATACCTGTGGCACGTGCTTTGTGTGTGTTTTTTTTTTTTTTGTGTGTGTGTGTGTGTGTGTTAGTGTGGATGATGATGGTGCGTGTTTGTATGTGTGTCATATCTCTGGTTAGATCTTTATTATTAGAATTGGTGTTGGCTGCTCCACACGCACACACATGAAAACTTGAACACTTTTATTCGTACACTTTTATTCGTACACTTTTATTCGTACACTTTTATTCGTACACTTTTATTCGTACACTTTTATTCGTACACTTTTATTCGTACACTCTTATTCGTACACTTTTATTCGTGCACTTTTATTCGTACACTTTTATTCGTACACTTTTATTCGTACACATTCACTTTCGTACACATTCACTTTCGTACACATTCACTCTCGTACACTCACACTCGTACACTCACACTCGTACACACACACACACACACACAAAAAAAAAAAAAAAAAAAAAATAAGACTGGTACCCCTCCCCTCCTTGTCAGCCTCGTGCAAATTTGAGAGCTTGGCCTTGTTTCTGTCACGAGAGGCTCCTGTTCTCCAGTCACTCGTCGCTCGATCTTCGGTTTGTTTTGTCTTTTCTTTTCGTTGTTGTGCTCCCCACCCACACACACACGCACACACACACACACCCGCACGCACACGCACGCGCACGCGCACGCACACACCACTCTTCCTACAGTTCATCTTGTTGTCATTCATTCATTCCATCTTCAAACATTCAACATATTTCTACTCCTTCAAAATCTTCATAATTTCGTGCATCTACTCCTGGTATTATATTTTTCTTTTGTCATATGCTGGTTCCAACTTCTGCATTTTTTTTTATTGTCCAATCTCGTCCAGTATTTATTCTAATGCTTGGTTGTCTGTTGTTGTCTGTTGTTGTTGTTGTTGTTGTTGTTGTTGTTGTTGTTGTTGTTGTTGTCAGGCTGTAATTTGCTCCACCCTCACCTGGATTGACTCAGAGATTACCAAAGTTAGTTCCACCTCACTCGGTTCATCTACTCAATTTGTCCCTGTGATAAAATTGTCAGTTTGTTACCCACAGTCTTAGGGAGTGAAGATGTGTGAAGGTAGATAATTTTTGTGGAGCGCGATGTATCTGTATACAAGAGATAATTAAAAGTATTATTTGTTGATTATGTTTATGATGAATTTAAATGGGAGTAAGTTTTAATATGACAGAGTAACACAGGACAATATATGAGTGTCCTTGTCTTATTGTGAATATTTTTTTCTTATTCCTTCGTGTGTTGTAGTTGTTGTGCCTTTGAGTTACTTTGTCCCTTATTGAGTATCATTGTAAGTGCTTTGTGAGAATCCCTGAGCCTCTGTCATAGTCCTTGTACGTCTGTGAGTTCCTCGGGTCCTTTCTTCCACACTTCCTGCAAGATTAGATTACGTCTTGCACTCCTTCCCTCTCCTTTGAACTGCCACGACTTCTGCTGCTTGCTTGGTGTCCTTCGTCCCTCCTTTCCTCCCTCCTCTTTCCTTCCCTTCCTCCTCTTTCCTTCCCTTCCCTCCTTCCCTTCCTCCTTCCCTCCTTCCTCCCTTCCTTCCTCCAGATGGGAAAGAGGATGTAGGAAGAGAAGTAGGAATGGGCAGAGAGAGGAGGCTAAGAGTGTAAAGAGGGAGGTAAGAGGTATTAACATCAGGTCAAGTTCCGATTAACTTCTTGTCAGTCCCCTCGACTTTCCTTCCACTCTCCCCTCTACTTCCCTCACCTCTCTTTATTTCCCTCACCTCTCTCTTTATTTCCCTCACCTCTCTCTTTATTTCCTTCCACTCTTCCCTCTACTTCCCTCACCTCTCTCTTAATTTCCTTCCCAACTTTTATTTTCCTCCCTTTTCCCCAAGATTCCCCCATTTTCTCTCCCTCCCTCCCTCCTTCCACTTTTTCTCTCCTCCACTGACCGTCCTCCCTGTAATCCTTCCTATCTCTCTCCCTTCACTATTTAAACTCTTGTCGTTACCTTCCTTCCCCTCCCTCCCTCCCTCTCTCCTCCCTCCCTCTGTCTCTCCTCCAGTTCGATCCTCTTCCTTTTCATTTTAAGCCCTACTTGAACTCCTCTCGTCTCCCCCCCCCCTTCTCGTCTACTCCCCCCTCTCGTCTTCCCCCCCCTCCTTTCTCATTCCCTCTCTTCCCCTTCTCCTTCCCTCTCTTCCCCTTCTCCTTCCCTCTCTTCCCCTTCTCCTTCCCTCTCTTTCCATCTTTCCATAGCTTCCGTTTCCTTCAATTCACTTTTTCCGTACACACACACACACACACTTACTTCCATGTCTCCCTACCCAATTCCATCTACCTTCCTTTTCTCTGTCCCTATGTTTATCTTTATCTCACTCCCTATCTTTATCTATCTATCTATCTCACTCCCATGTCTCCCCCTGCCTTCCTACTCATTTCAATCTACTTTTCTTATCTCTGTCCCTATCTTTATCCATCATTCTCACTTCCACGTCTTCCTCTGCCTCTCTTCCTCCCTGCCTGCCTACCATTTACATCTCCTTTCCCTAATCTCAGTCCCTATCTTTATCCATCATTTTCACTCCCATGTCTCTCCCTCACTGCTTCTCTCTCTCTCTCTCCTTCCTTTCCTTCCTGCCTGCCTACCCATTGCTCGTGAGATGACAAGGCCCCAGGCACTGTCAGGATCTGCTTAAATAATTTCGTGGTGGCTGGTGACGGTCGTGGCAGCGAGGATATGTACGAGGCTGAAGGGAAGAAAAGAGATGAAGATATGTGTGTGTGGGTGTGTGTGGGTGTGTTTGCGTGTGCGTGTGGAAGGGGTTTGTGTGAGTGTGGATGTGGGTGTTTGTGTAAATGTGGAGGGGGGTGTTTGTGTGTAGGTGTGTGAGTGTTTGTATGTATCACATACACATACCCATCACATACACATACCCATCACATACACACACACACACCATCTTTTTCCCTCAGCCTTCCATCATATATATTTCACGTCATTATATCCAGCCAACCTTACTTAGCCTTCAGGACTGACTGTGAGTGGCAGGGGTCTTTATATGAGGAAGCCTGACAACTTATTATTTATTATATTTTTCTCGTGTATTCATCCTAAATGTAAGTTTCGTTTTGGTTTATGGACTGAAAGAGACGAGGACAATCATACTTCTTTTTTGCCATCAACATAGTACTTACCATTTCTCCCTCCCTCCTTTCCTCCAATTGTACTATATCTCCTTCCCCTTACTAAAGCACACCTCTCCCCCTTCTTCCTCTACATTCACCCCATACTAAAAAAAAAAAAACTCTCCCCCTTCTTCTTCCCCTACAGCCCACCTGATGCAACAACTGGAGGACTACATGGCACAATACCCGAAGGTGCGGATCGTAAGGGCGCCGAAGAGGGAGGGTCTGATCCGAGCACGACTCATGGGGGCCAGGCACGCCACCGCTCCAGTACTCACCTTCCTCGACTCCCACTGTGAATGTACCGCAGGTCAGACCACAGGGACAGGGGATGTGAAGGAGGGAAGGGAAGGGAAGGGGTGTTTGGGATGAGGGATGAGGGATAGAACAGGGACAGGGGGTGAGGAGGGAAGGGAAGGGAAGGGGTGTTTGAGATGAGGGATGGAACAGGGGCAGGTATTGGGATGGAACAGAAGGAGGTGTGAAGGAATGGGCAGGAGGGAGGGAAGGAAAAGGGGTACTTGGGAACATGATATTGGGGAAAGTACCATATTGGGTTTAACAGGGGTATGAGTTTGGGATGGGAAGGATATAAGGAAGGGTGATTGGGGGAGTTATTAGGATGGAACATGGGGATGGGATGGGTAAAAAGGTACAATGACAGGAGATATGAATTGATCACTTTGGAGTACACTATACACTCTATTTGGCCATTCCTTAAGGTTCATACGTAGAAACCCAATACTCTGTAATATTCTTCCTGTTGGGTGTTGTTACTGTTTGCAAGATGGCCGAATTTTGTGTCAGAAAATGTGACGTTACACTGACTGGGAAAGTAGTGAAGAGTAGAACTATACAAGGAATGAGAAAACAAAGAAAGAAGCGTAAGAAAATAAGGGACAGTGAAAAGAAAAGAGGGGGGCGGGAGGATAGGAGGGAGAGGAGGTGGCCAATGCAATCTGGCCTTAAATATACGTGTAATATCCACCGTCTGAAACCCAAGGTCGCCTTTAGAAGTGATATACACTTTTTAATAAGAGAAAACCTCCAACAGGAATAGCCCAATGCATTTCTAAGCGAACATAGCGATTCTTGTTTGTGTCAGAGGTGTGAGGAAGTTTCATACAATTTTAGTAAGATTATTTATTGACTACAGAGTGCTCACGTGGACACTTTTGCCTTCAGAATTTTAGCGGGAACAAAAGCTACAGTGATATAAAGAATGTGGTCTTGAGAAATAAAGGTCCCTGTGATCGTGTATGTGACCTGATGGGTGGCTTCTGATTCCTCCTGACCATGCCATAAAACAAGCTCCTTCCAAGTAGATGGTGTTTCGTGGCAATATTTGTAGGACTCGTTTACCTCCAATTTATTTTACTACATCACAGGGTTCCTTTTAATTAAGTGACTAGAATTGACTTGTGATACTTGTTGTGACTTTAAGATCCTCACAGCCACCAGACTTGTGTTGGACAATTATACAACTATTAAAACAGTACAGTACGTTATTAATACGGCCACTTCCTCTGGTAAAGTAAATTAAAGTAGTCACAACCACCACTTTACTATGGGCACCACCACCACTTTATTATTACGGTCACCTCCAGCCACCATAAAATAATATAAAAGTTCGAGCCTGTACTTGAAGGTGTGTTTATTGCGGCCAGCCATCCACTCCAACCCACTATAATACATGACGGTCATAACCACCTTATTACTACGGCCACAACTAGCTGATTATTGCACCCGCCCCCCTGCCATAAAGGAAGCAGAACCGTCCGTGAAGCAGGATAGTACGGCAATTAAGGAGAGGGAATGAAAACAGAGGAGACAGTCTGGGGGCCGTAAGACGCCCTCTCTGCCCTATCTATATCCATTTCCGATACTCGCTGCCTGGGAGGACGGAAGCAAGGAAGGAAGCAAGGGTGGGAGGGGAGGAAGGGAAGCAAGGGTGGGAGTGGAGGAAGGGAAGGAGGGAAGGAAGAAAGGGTGGGAGTGGAGGAAGGGAAGAAGAGAAGGAAGCAAGGGTGGGAGGGGAGGAGGAAGGGAGGGAAGGAGAAAGGAAGGAAGAAAGAGTTACAGGAGCAAAGGGGTGCATGGGAGGGAAGGGATATACGGTAGGGATAAAAAAGACTAACGAGTTTAGTAAAGGTAGGTTAGAAATTATAGATACGAAAACAGGGAAAAGTGAGTTGGGAAGAAAAAAAACTGTGGAAAATAAGCCAGCATTGAAAGGAACATAAACAAACAAGAGGGTGACAGGGAGGAGGGAAGGACACAAGGAGGGTAGTAGGGGTGGAGGAGGGGGGGAGATAGACGCGAGGACAGACAGCAAGGAACACAGAAGAGGGAAAATAGAAATAACTGGAAGGGGAACAGCAGTAACAATAAACATGAAGGGTGGGATGATAGAAACAGGGAATAGGAAAATGAAAACAAATATGGTGGGAACAGAAGAACGAGGATAAATACGGGTTGGAAGCAAACGTGGAGTAAAGAAGAATGGAAAGGCAGGAATGAGGGATAAGAATGAGTAGTTAAAAAAGTAAAAGAATAACCTATTTTGATAAAGGAAGGCTGAATGGGTGAGGACCTAGGCATTTATACTGTAGGTGTTGAAGTATTGGTAAAAGTAGAAAGTTTTAATGGGATAATGGATGTTGTGTTTTGTGTATATAAATAGGTGTGGTTGTATGTGTGTGTGTCGATGTGTGGTTGTGTGTGTGTTGATATGTGGATGTGTGGCTGTATGTGTGTGTGTCGATATGTGGATGTGTGGTTGTGTGTGCTGATATTTGTATGTGTGTTGATATGTGGATGTGTGGTTGTGTGTGTGTTGATATGTGGATGTGTGGTTGTATGTGTGTGTGTCGATGTGTGGATGTGTGGTTGTGTGTGTGTGTTATGTGGATGTGTGGCTGTATGTGTGTGTGTGGATGTGTGGTGAGTCTGGGAATACAAGTATGGTACATTGTGTAATAAAATACAAGATAAAGCTATAAACACCACCATCGTAGGGAGAAAAAGCAGGTGGTGTTTTGTAATGTGGAACAGTTTGTATATTGGTATTGTGTTACATTTTTATTATTATTATTGATTCTGTTTTTCTTCTGTGACTACTTCCTCTCCTTGTAGTTAGATTTTCAGGAATATTTTTTTGTTTACATTGACAAGAGGTTAAGAGGATGTTGATACAGTGGCTTCCTTGTCGTCTTATATAGCCTGTGTTTGGTACAGAACCTTTAGCCAGCTGGTAAGGATTTAGTTATGAATGAGTACTTGGGATGAAAAGGGACACACACATAATTATTATATAGTACGTTTTTAATAGTAGTGTTGTTGACGTGTCTGTGTTCTGGTGTTGTGTGTGTGTTTATGTCTAGTTTGTTGTTGTTATCTGGTGAAATTTACGACATTTTGATACCGTAGTGAAAAATGAGATGTTTACAGCGGCTATTTATTTGGTTTTAGGGAACGATTTTTTTTTTATTGGTGTTGTATATATTTATGACATTGAGGTTCATAAGAGATTAAAAGGAATACGATACGATATATTAAATAGAAAGAGGCACTACTGCGGTGGATATATTATGATTTATTTTTATTTTGGAAGCGAGTGAAGGCTTTAGACGTGTAAATTGTCTCGACCATTGAGTGTGTGGGTGAAGAGTGCTGCCATCTGGTGGGCGAGGGGAGAAAATAACACACTTTAATTATCGCTTTTATCAGCATACTTTTGGGTATTGGATCTCTCTCTGTCTCTCTCTCTCTCACTCTCTCTCACTCTCTTACTCTCTCACTCTCTCACTCTCTCACTCTCTCACTCTCTCTCTCTCGTCTACATTACATACAGGCAGCTTAATCATCCCTGTTTTTTTTTTCGCTGCCTTTCTTTTATTCCTTCCGTTCCAATTATAACTTTGCGATCAGGTAATTTCCCCCCGGCCCCCAACTACTGACAGATGAAAATGGCAGTCCTCCACCCCACCCTCCAACACCCCTCCCCAACACCCCTCCCTCTCCCACCTCCTCCAACATCCCCTCCCAACACCCCTCCCGCCTCCCTCCCCCTCTCGCCTCTTCCAGCCCCTCCTCCATCCCCTCCCTTCCTCTCCCCTCCTCCATCCCCTTCCTCTCCCACCTCCTCTACCCCTCCCTTTCTCCCCTCCCCCTCCGTCCCCCCCACCCCCCCCAATTCTCCGATCAACCCCCAATAAAAAGTTTTCTCTAGCCAATGACCTCTAGGCTATTCAAAAAAAAAAATTACTATTACTTTTAGATATTTGGCTTTTGATAAATTACCTAACATTCAGGTTTTACACATTGTGAATATGTAAATAAAACCAATTCGTGACAACTTGAGAAATCTTGATGCAAAAGTGATAAGAAAGTAACTTATGATTATTTTGAATTGAATGTGGTTAAAAGATTATTATTAATATTCGGTATTATTTGTCTAGCTTTGTGAATGGATGGAAATTTATAGAGCTATATAATTATCTTTTACTGTTAAAAATATTCAGTAACTTCATAGTTTTATTTCTATTTTTTGAGTTGAGTTCAAGTAAGTTTTGTTCTCTTACAATTTTATCTCTTATAATATTATATAATATATATATAATATAATATATATATAAAATATGTATAATATTATGTATTATATATTATATATAATAATATATATGAGATAAAATTTTAATGACAATAGCTTGATTGAAAAACCGAAATATATTACTTCTAATACAAGAAAAAGTAACAAAAAATAGAAAAATAAATAATAATAATAATGATAATGATGATAATGGTAATGTATATAATAATAATGTATATAATAATAATGTATATAATAATTTTAATGTCAAATGTTGAAGTGAGTAATAGCAGGATTCTTTTCTTGTATGGTATCTAATTATCCTCTTCACATTCACACCTTGGTAATACCCTTCTTAAATCTCGTCTTCCTTCAATCCCACCCTCCCTCTCTCTACCTTCCTTCCTTCCTCCCTCCCCTCTTATTCTCTCTCCCTTCCTTCCCCCTCATTCTCTCTCCCCACTCCCCTTCCCCTCTCTCCTTCACACTCCACTCCTATACCTTTCCCCTCTCTCCCAATCACGTCTCCTCCCTCCCCTTCCCCTCTCTCCCAATCACGTCTCCCCTCTCTTTGGTCTCCTCCCATCCCCTCACATTCTCTCAACACACCCTTCCCTTCCCAAAAAAAATGTCTTACACTTTTAACCCCGAGTACGAGTATCATATTTCCACATTATCTCTGCCACATCTAATCTAATCTAATTCCTCCTAATCTAATTCCTCCTAATCTAATTCCTCCTAATCTCACCTCATATACCCGGTGGCAGAATCTTAAAGGGCAAATCTGGAGCAACTGATTCCTCCAAACTATTCCAAGCAACAGGACGTCTTTATTTTTGTCCATCTGGTCCTGTTTCCTGGCATATTTTGGGGGAATCAAGGCACTCCAATGTACCAAAAGTATAGTCTCCCCTTAAGCTGGGTTGGTTGGCTTCCCATAAGGAGACGTTAATTATTTTTGTACGTGTTCATTTTTATTCAGCCGAGTGGAATTTACATGTTTGGTCAATTTTGTTACTATTACGTTTATTATTATTATTATTTTTTTTTTTTTTTTTTTTTTTTTTTTTTTTTTTTTATTGGTGTAGTTGGTTGATAAATTCGATTGCTTATTGATTCTATCCTTAGTTTCAGTATTGGACAGCTTATTTTGGTACCCAAGTCACAGAAGTAGGGTTTTTTTTTTTTTTTTTTTTTTTTGTTCGAGGAGAAAATAATTGGAGAGAAAGTGAGAAGTATATGATTATAATTTTTTATAGTCATAGGGATGTGAAATATGTCAGTCGATATTTTCTGGAGATCGATTTCTTGGGATGTGTCGTAATATGTAATTAAATAGTTTCTGGAGATACGATATGTAGGTTTGCCAAACAAACACAGTAGCTCGTGTTGTTCCTGCCTCTCTCCATGCACCACCATATAGCAAGTCGTCAGAGGAGTCGGGAGAATGGTTCACGTGAGAAATGGCCCCATAGTTTTTATTTATTTATCTATTTATTCATTTATTTATTTGTTTATTTATTGTTTGAGCGAGTTTACCGTATGCAGGCTGGCTGGAACCACTACTGGACAGGGTGCAGGCAAGAGCAGGAGGAGAGACAACAGCTGAAAGAGAAGGAGGAGGAGAAGGAGGTGGGGTCGTGAGGGGTGTAGTAGCAGTGCCAGTGATAGATGTGATAGACTCCACAACACTCCAGTACAAAGTTGATCAAAGTACACTCAGCGTAGGAGGATTCTCGTGGGCCTTGGAGGTACACATACATACATACACTCATACATACTTACATAATTATATACTTACATACATTGATACATACACACACGATTCTCACAAATTCATACACACACGATTCTCACACATAAACACCCACCCACAAGCATTTATAAACAATAAAGAAACACACACACATACACATACACAAGATTTTTCGGTGTAATTTAAATATACTGTATAAAATGGCACACATACATATTTCATGCATACATTTCATACACTATAATCCATTATTATACGTACAAAAATATATAATCCGTAAAAACCTGGATACATAGACATACAAAAAAACATGCATACATAGACATACAAAAAAACATGCATATAATTATTATATAATTGTATATAATCACACATACACACGTATATTCATACATAAACATACTTAATTTCAAACATGCATAGCCTACATACAGAACAAACAAAAATACACATCTGCAGACCCAATAATAATAATAATAATAATGATAATAATAATAAACCTTGGCCACTCAAAGCATCCCATAATAATAATAATAATAGTAATAATAATAATCTCGTACCATCTTTTGTTATTGTTTCCAACCCTCCCTGGTGAATAGAGAGACTGGGGAATTATATTAACTGTGTAGAGAGAGCACGTGATGTTTACCTAATAATAATATAATATGGCATGGAAACGTATAAGTAAAGTTTCTCTTCTGATAAAATAATATGCAGTTCTTTTATTCCGACATTACTTTTTTTTACTAATATAACTACCACTGTTGCATCGTGTAATATATTAAATTATTATTATTATTATTATTATTATTATTATTTTCAGTATCTTCATTATTTTAGTCCTTCCAATGTAATATTAACATTATTATTATTATCATTATCTTCATTATTAACATTATTAATTTTATTATAGCTGTATTTTCTTATTATTTGCATCATGAGCTGTGGACTGTCACTTTTATTATCAACTATTACTTTTTTCTATTGAATGTTTTGTTTCGTTTCACGGTAATCGGAATAATTATAATACTGTATATAATATAGATAAACCTTCTTGAATTAACATAAACTTCATCCATCATTTTTTTCCTCTATACTTTTTTTTCCCCATTCTCATTTATTTTTTTTATTTTTTTTTTATCACTCCTTAATTAAGGGGGAAGTACACTGCTGGTAAATCTGGAGCAATTGATTCCTCCAAGATATTCCAAGCAACAGAACACCATTATATTTGTTCATAAGGTTCTGTTTCCTGGCATACTTTGGAGGAATCAAGGCACTCCAATGTACCAAAAGTATACCATGCCCTTAACTAACTCTCGGTAAATGTTAGGTTACCGTAAAAGAGATTTAACAATTGGACAAACTTTTCTCGACGTCTAGTTAAGAAAGTCCGCTCACAGAGAATGAAGGCTGGGAAATATAACTTAGACTCACGTGAACTTGTATTATGAACGGGGCATACCAATTAATAAGGGGGTGCGGGAATAGGGGGACAGGCTTGGTAGGGGGGGGTTAGGGGGGTGCAGGGGTTTCGGGATTAGGGGACCGGACACCTTAATAAACGAACAATGGGGTAAGGTTAAGAATAATTTCGAACTTCGTAATTATTATTATTTTTATTATTTTATTTATTTTATTTATTTTTATATTGTTTCTTTTTTTTTATTCACTATGGTCGTATACAGTAGGTAAGAAACATACATTAAGGTGTCTTATCTGCATGACATTACTTTTTATTTTGTACTTTATAACATTAAGCAGTATTTATCTCTCATTGCCTTAGTTTATAATAATTTCTTGATGTTTAATTATTTGATAATTTACGTAAGTAAATTTTTTATATGTATTCTGTTTTTTATTTACAGTATTCTGGGTTTTTTTATACACAGTATTCTGTATTTTATATATTCTGTTTTTATATATTTTTATATATGCTGTTTATTATATATTGTTTTATATCATTATTCTGTTTTTATATATTCCGTTTTTTATATATTCTGAGTTTTATATATTCTGTTTTTTATATATTCTATGTTTTATAATATTGTTTGTCACGACCAGTTAATAAGTGAATAAGTTTCAGTTGAGTTCGCCCCTGTACTGTACTGTATGTTGGTGCCACCTATAGGTTGGCTGGAGCCCCTCTTGGCTCGCATCGCCCACAACTCCCAAACGGTGGTGTGTCCCGTGATTGATGTGGTTTCCGACGACACCCTGGAGTACCACTACAGGGACTCCTCAGGGGTCAATGTTGGTGGCTTCGATTGGAGCCTACAGGTGTGAAGTAATGATGTGTTGCCTTCCTTGGCTCTTCATCAACTACACAACCACTTATATATATACACTGAAAAGACTCAAATCTCATAACAGCATCGTACAGTACATACTTGCTAATGCAGTACATATTAATACACAACCACCTATATATATTCACTGAAAAGACTCAAAACTCATAACAGCATCGTACAGTACATACATGCTAATGCAGTACATATTAATAGCTTAATTAACCTTCGTCATGAATCGAACCTGAAATGTTTTAGTGAGATTCTTCAGCCTGTATATGCTGTCACCACAATCCTTATAATTAACCTTTGTTGTTGTTGTTGTAAGGATTGTGACCCAGTGATGAGCGGTGGAGTCCAGTCATAAAACTTAAGGGAGGGTTGTATAGAGTTTTGGTATTTTTGGAGATGATGATTCCTCCAAACTATTCCAGACAAACAGGTCACCATTATTTATTTATTCATTATTTATTATTCTGGTCCTGTTTCCTGGCATACTTTGGAGGAATCAAGGCGCTCTAATGTACCCAAAGTATACCAGCCTATAACCCCTTAATTAACGGGTTCGAATCTTTTGCGAGGTGTTTTGGGTAATTATTTATTTATTTATTTATTTAACAAGACTCAAACAGTAATACGATGACAAACTTGTTACATGCAGAGGTGACGGAAAAGAACGCCTGGGTATCGATTCTCTTAAGATACAAAAACTCATTCATTAACTCCATCTCGTTACTGTACACTTTTCGAAACCTTTCTCTGGATACTAGTAGACTCATGCTTCCTCGGATCGCTTGTACTATATTCTATTTTATTTCACCTTGGTTTTGGCAAAATTCTCGGATCTACAGACAGAGGTGGAATGGTCCCTCAAAAACCTGAATGAAAACAACTCGAATCTTCTGTCTCCTGGTGGCTTGTGACGAAACTTGCATGACCCAGTCTCTCTATGCATGGCAAATCCGCTCATGTAATTATCATCATCTTGCATTCGAAACGGCCTCTTCTTTCTTCAGCTCAGCAACTTGTATAACCAAATGTATACTCCGTTCTCGTTCTCTTGCTGTTCCTGTCGCAAACTCTCCGATATTAATTGTATATAATGTAGCTACTGTATTATTATTAAGTGATGATGTGCATGTATATATACACACATACTGTATATATTAATTTCTTTGAATGGACCATGCAGGGTGGCTGGAACCTCTTCTTGACCGCATAGCAAGGTCGTCTACAAACGTTGTGTGTCCGGTCATCGACTCCATATCTGACGACACACTTCAGTATAGTCACGCTTCCTCCTCTGTTACCTCTGTGGGGGGCTTCTCGTGGAATCTCATAGTAAGGGGAACAAGTCTGTGGTGGAGTGCAGTGAGGGCGTGGTTTGGCATTTTCTTCTTCGCTCTTTTTTTTTTTTTTTTTTTTTTTTTTTTTTTTTTTTTTTTTTGCTATAGTGGTGGGAGCAGGTCGCGTTACGAGTATTCATTATTAGCAGTAACAAGGAGCCCTTTTTCTCTTGTTACTGTCCCCGTTATATATATTATGAGCTTCATTTTATTTGCTGTATTTTTTTTTTTTTTTTAGCTTTTCGTCTGCTTCAATTTTTTTTTTTTTTTTTGTCTGTCTGATGTGCGAAAAAAAAAATTAATGTATGTTTTTTGGGGGCAGATTTTACCCATCCACATTCTGTTCCCCTTGTAGGATGATATTGGCGATGGAATAATCTTTCGTCAGAACTTAAGGGGGTGCGGGAATAGGGGGACAGACTTTGGGGGACAGGCTTTGGGGGAATTTAGGGGGGTGCGAGGGTTTTTTGGGGGGGATTAGGGGTGGTAGTAAAATAGTAAAATAGTACAGTAAAATTCATGTGAAGTAAAGCAGAGGTGATTTTGGTAGAGAGATATACAGTTGTCTCCACTAGTAACGAGTACAGTGTTCGGTAGGTTTGGCAAAAGTTAGTCACTGGTTTTTACTGGTATAAAACTTTTAATATTTTCTCAAGGTATTTTTTCTTGCCTATAATAATGATCTCGTCTATCCACTAATAATTATGTTTATATATTTTCATTTCTGTTACTTGTGCTTTATGCTTTTCCTTTTCAGTGTCATTTTTATTCACTTCCTTTTCAGTGCCTTTATACTAAGCATCTTATATTATTTCATCCAGCCATTTCACTTTATTCTCTTGTCTATGAATATTTACCTATTAAAAAATCTTAATGTTTTTTTTTTTCATTCATTTCTCTCATTCTACACTTTTTTTGAGCTTTTAAATTGCTACTTTTTCATATTACAGTATTATCCTCAGCACTAAACATTAGGTTGGGTTTATTATTCCCAAGCTATAATTAAAGGACCCCGTGAACGTGTATGGAAATTGGAGGCTTCTGATTCCTCCTGACCACGCCATGAAACAAACTCCTGCCAAATAGGTGGTGTTTCGTGGCAATATAATTATGAAGGACTTAAATTATAACTCCAATTTTCTGACTACATCACAGGGGGTCCTTTAATTAATGGTTTTCTGGGTAATAATGCATCAGGTATCTCAGTCATTTATTATACAGTAGGTCTGGTTAAAAACTTATACATTTGAACCAATAGACTAAATGGAAAAAATATAAACAGTTCACACCACAGTGAGTCGATCAAAGGAAATTAATCTCTCTGCATCAGTGATCAGATATTATCGGGGCCACAGAAATACGAGTTACAACGCGAAATTTTGAACTTGTTATATTTTAACTTATAATATTTTTAACTTATATTTTAACTTATATTTTAACTTATAATATTTTTTACTTATATTTTTTACTTATATTTTTAACTTATATTTTTAATTTATATTTTTTTCTTATTTTCAACTTATATTTTTAATTCATATTTTGAACTTATAATATTTTTAACTTGTAATATTTTTAGTTTTTGGTTTGGTGATTCAGACTCTGATCAAATTTTGGGTCGATTTTTTACACTCGGTTTTCATTGCATTTTTTTTTTTTTTTTTACATATTCGCATTTACTGTATTATTATAGTCGCCTCTAATTTAACTAGCATTGAATTAAACTTTAAAATCCCATGGCCAGGTTGTTGACATTGATTATTAGTTTTCCCATTTTCCTTTACTACACAACTCCCCCAAAGTTGTGTTAAGTTTGTAAAATTAATCAGGTGGTTATAATCACAGTTGAAAAGTTGTGGACAAAAGTTTACGAAATATTATTAATGCCTTACGTTAGTCTGGAGAATGTGGAAGAATGAACACTCCATTTTGCATGTAGGAAAAGTGAATGTATGTAATTCCCACTTCGGTCATAATTATTTATCAGAGAATTACTGATCATAGTATAGGCTTTATTCTTCTTCCAGTCCTCAGCCGCAATATCCTTTTAATTCTTCACCTGTCCTTCTGAAATTCCCTTCTATACCTCTTTCGTGCTCACTTCTCTGTACATCACCTTCTCCCTATTCCTACATGGTCTTCCAGGTCTAATAGTGCGGTGTTCTTTATGCTCAGTTTAATAAGTTTTCTTCTCATTAACGAACTGTATACATGCCAAAGTTGCTACATAGCAGTGCGTTTACCCACACACCCCTTAATCCAGGTTGGTTGGAACCCCTTCTAGACAGAATAGCACAAAGTCCTAACAATGTGGTGAGTCCAGACATAGACGTTATCAATGACGACACGTTCCAATACACGTACAGCTCTTCCTTTCATGCAGTGGGAGGGTTTGATTGGCATCTACAGGTAAGGCGCGGTGATAGAAGGGTTATGTTGCTTTATCAGCTACAGTTGCATAAACTGTGTGGCTTATGGGAGGTTAAACTGATTAATGGGGATTTTTTAGTGTGATTTTTGAATGCTGTGGCAACTGGGCTGGAAATGAACCACATACGACTATTATTTAAGTAAAGATTTTACGATATGCCCATATGACTGCGTAGGTTTAACATAATATAGTCCTGCATGATGTACCACATTCACTGATTATATTCGTTAATAATTATGCTCGTTGCTCGTCCTTTAAAGTTTAATTCGTCACCAATTATTTGGAGTAAATCATTCCTTGTTACCCGTGAGGATTACTAAAGCATAATATTGTAGATAATTACTAATAATATTAAATCAAGTGTTTGAGTATGTTCATAAAAATAATACTATAATTGAAATGTTCTTGATAATCTATAATTACTAACAATAACCTGTGTAATATTATATTAAGTAGGATGATATAAACATACTACCCCTTAGGCTGGCTGCCACCTCTGCTAGATCGGATAGCATTGGCGACACAAACAATAGTTTGTCCTGTCATCGACACCATTAGTGATCAAACTTTCCAGTATGTTGTGGCACAAAGGCAAAGGTTTCCGCCAGTTGGAGGCTTTACATGGGACCTAGAGGTAGGGACGAGGGAAGGCCACAGTGTACAAAGACACACAAATGCTTTTACAATTCAGATGGTCATCTGAAATTCCCACCAGTAGAATAAATTTCCAGCTGGTAATGGCCTCGGTTGGGACCTTATTCCCTGGTACCATGTAAAACTTGTAGGGAGTTTATCAGATATTTAAAGAGGCACTCGCATATTTAAAAAGGGAATTGGTAAAAAGCTTTTTAAAATTCCTTTTACTTCATAGAGACGGTGTTACTGTGTTAAACATTAATAAGAATAGTCCACAGAAAAGGGAAAATGTGGAGCTCACTGAAGATGTCATTTAAACACACAAAGTTGGAGTTCTAGAATTTTCTTTTTCCTGTAGACTAAGTTTATTCCGTTTCTATCATTATCTTTACGGTAATGGCAAGACTTGTTGATTTTTTTATTTCTCGACACTGATATTATTCAAGATTTTATTTAAAGTATATATGTTTCTGGAACACAAAGTAGAGTGTGTTCGTCCTGGCAGGTGCTGGTAATATTTCAAGTTTCACAGTACATGTTATTCATCACCACAAACCACCATTTATCTTGCTACTTGCACACACCATATTCTTGTTGGTCTCGTTTTGGTCTTCAGTGAAGCTTGGGTTTGCATATAAATCGTTACTTAATATTTCTACTCTTTATAATTAAGTTAGACATGCGTGTGTGTAAGCTAAATCGTAGGCTACTTGTATAGATCCTACGGGTTTGACTTCCACGTTATATTGGTTAATGTTATGCACGTAGTACGAGGAAATTACACATGTGGCGTGAGGTGTCAGTTGTACGAGAAAATGACAGACAAGGTGGACAGGTTGGTTGGAGCCGCTGCTGGACCGCATCGCCCACGACCAGACGACTGTGGTGTGTCCAGTCATCGATGTCATATCCGACGACACCTTCCAGATCAGACCCTCGCGAGCCAGGGACGTCCAGGTCGGCGGCTTCAACTGGGGACTTATTGTACGAAAAAGATAATAATTTACACAATTTAAGGACCCTGTGATCGTGTATGATAATTGGAGGCTTCTACTTCCTCCTGACTATGCCATGATACAAGCTACTTCCATAAAGGTGGTGTTTTGTGGCAATATTTGAAGGACTCGTTTACCTCCAATTTTCTGACATCACAGGGTCCCTTAATTAATTATTTTGTGTTGACTTAAAGGTTTTGCTGATGAAGTGATGTAAATGACATTATTCAGCTGCGATTTGATTTGTCTGGCATTTACACGTCCTGTAAAGATAATATTGTTGGACAAAACATGCAACTTGAGAATTTTCCACGTGCTACTCTTTCCTCACATAATGAAGCCTGTCAATGTGAGACCAGTGAATACCATATTCTGTTTAGTTGTAGCAGCTGAACACTTTTTTGTCTTGATACATTCAGAGAGTCTCAGGGGTAACCGATCTCAGAAATTACAAGCGTTTTTTCTTAGGGTCTCTAGTGTGGTGGTGAGATCAGTGACCTTTTACGGTGCCTTTTTGTATTGATGATGTGGATGTGTCCAATTTCCCACACATCAACACAGCTAAAAAAAGAAAACAAAAACGAGAGAACAAAATAATAAGACTGGTACTGCTCTGTTATGTGGACGAGGCCTTACACTCGACATGGGCCGTGTATACATAACGTTACTACACATTTTAGATTTATTTTGTACGTTTTAGCAACATTAGCAAAACGTTTTAAAGTTTGGGTGTAAGTTGTAACTGTGTAGGTTGTCGGAGGGATCCCATGAGGCTGCTTATTGAGGCATGAGGAGATGACGCCAAAAACTGCCTATAGTGTTCCATTTGAGGACGTTATTGGTAATGTATATATTCTTCACAATTCGCTGGCATCCCGTTGACAGGTTTCTATAACGTGAGTGGATGTAGTACTCGGGAATTTCACCAGCTGTACAGTCAAAGGTAATAATATTTGTTGTCACTAATAGATGTCATGCAGGAAATTCACTGTAGTGTAGTAAATCCTTGTTTTTTTTTGTTGTTTGTTTTTTGTCTGGGAAGTTTACCTATTGTTTTATAGTTGGTTCATAGATTATCCAACTTTGGTTACTTTTTCAATGAACTAACTATGGCTCTCGTGGGAACTCTAAACCTACAGTAAGTTCAACCAAAATCTATACCACGAGTCAAAAGATTACTTACTACTATATTTGTGGCAACAGACATTACTATTTATTTGACAGTATACAAATAAATGCATTTGCTTTGCTATACAATACTGTGTGAGGAGCACTGCACTTAGCAGGCTTTATATATATACATGTATATGCCTTTTATAAACCCCTGAATGTGACATGGGAAGCGAAGTTGACTAAATTCGATATAATATGAAATACTTTATAATGCTGATCTTAAAGCTTGATGTGGTAGCCTACACTTTAATTTCAGCTTTAATGGTTAATTAAATGCCAATACTGTGATAACTTTCCTCATCGTTTATCATTGTGTGTAATAACTATACAGTATATATCTTTCCATTATTTCCATTAACCGTGTGTGTGCATTTGTGTTTCACTGAGGAGTCTGTGTGTGGAATTAGTTTGTCTTGGATGCAAAGATGTTTTTTTGATTGAACACGTGTAATGAACTGTTGGTTATTTATCTGGTGTGGATGGTAATGTCTATAATATATACGTCCTCTCTTTATCTAACTGTACAATAATAAGTAATCGAGAAACCTTGAGTAGGCCACTCATATTTTTGGTCGAAAAAAAAAAATAGATAACAGTTTGGGTATAGTGTACAGTAGTTGATTTAGCGTAGAAAAGTAGCCTTAGTTCTGATCTCACGTTAATGAAATACCCTATGATCGTGTATGGGAATTGGAGGCTTCTGATTTCTCCTGACTATTATGCCACGAAACACGCTCCTTCCCTATAGGTGTGTGTGTTCGTGGCAGTATTTGAAGGACTCGTTTACCTCCAATTTTCTGGCTATATCACAGGGTTCCTTAAAAGTGGTTGATTAGTAAATGGTTCTGTTGTTTTCCTGTACAGTTTTTAGCTAATCTTTGGTAGGGTGTGACAGAACTACAGTAGAAATATGCACGTTGGTCTAAATTTTAGAGGAAACTGCCGAGGGTTGATGTTCAATTTTCCACCAACATAATTTTTGTTTATATATAAGACGTTGGACATTCCAGGCATCGTAATCTTAAGTACAGTAAGGTGTTTATTTTGGGAAAGTACCGTAGCCTATATATTGAAACTTAAGGGTGTATTGTACTTTAGAGCAGATTTAGTTTGGTGTTTCCCATTGCTAGCGACCTATATAAGTTTTTGTTAGCCCAGGGGGAACTGTCTGTGGCCCCTCGTATAACATTTGTTAGAATTTATTAAGAGGAGGGCAGTACATTTGGTACATTAGAGGGCCTTGATTCCTACAAACTATGCCAGAGAACAGGACCAGATACTGTATAACTAAAACCACGGTGGCCTGTTGCTTGGATATAGTTTTGGGGGAATCAGCTGCTCCAGATATTACCAGCACTGTACTGTACTAACCCCCTCCCCCCGGTAATGTGTGCACTATAGGTTGTCAAGTTGTATACAGTATTCTATTAATCCTGGTTAAGACGGAAACCTCAGCGACGCCACTGCCTGCTGCATGAGTCTGTGATGAATTTATATATATATATACTGTACTGTATATCCTGTACGTAAATTTATTATAGATTTGATATTGTCAGTGTATCCAGGTTGGGCCCAGAACGATCTTAATTAATCAGCTTCCATTAGGTTATATAATATTATATATACTGTACTTTATGTATTCTCTCAAGTAGTCTTTATACATAATAGCAATATTATTCTTTACCCCTTGGCCTGATCATCTGCCAGGAAAAAAACAGGTTTATATAAAAAAATTTACCCCACTAAAGAGTTAATGTTATACAAGTAGGTAGGCACAGAACACCTCTGTATACAGCCTACTACATCCATACCCTAGCAGCTGTAGTTATTAAGGAGCTAATGTTGTGTAGCAAATCTATACTGTACAGGCTATTACATCCATACAGCTACAGTATATACCCCAGCAGCTGTAGATATTAAATTAAGGAGCTAATGTTGTATAGTTAATGTATACAAGCTACTACGTCCAATCCCCATACAGCTATATACCCCAGCAGCTGTAGTTATTAATCTGTAGGTTGGCTGGAGCCGCTATTAGACCGCATTGGGCGTAACTGGACCTCTGCTGTGACTCCGGTTATTGATGTGATAAGCGACGATTCGTTAGAGTACACCTATTCCTCCTTCGTGGCCGTTGGAGGCTTTGACTGGAATCTGCAGGTAGTTAGTTATTAGGTGATGATGATATTATACAGAGACGTTGAGTGATTGATGACTTGACTACCGTAGACATGTCGCAATGAATTTATTAATTGAGCATGAATCAGTTGTTGTTGTTGTTGTTGTTAATTGTTGTTCATTTTTTACATGGATTGATTTTTCGCGTTCATTATTTTTATCTTTATGGTAATATGTTTGGCACGATGCATAGCAAGCAGTGTTCGCCTCTCATCCTTTAATTAAGCATGAGAACTATTGTTGATTGGTGTGTTTTCTTTAGGTATGATGTTATATCAGTGTTTGTCAGTAAGGTCTAATAACTACAGGTATATAGGAGAACGTATATCTTTCCATAATCAGATTTGCACTTGTTTTTCTTTAATAGAATAGAGTACAGTATTCATATTTTTATAGTACATGTACTGTATGTTTATTGTTGTTTATGGATTCAAGATGTGTATGTACAGTTTTGTTTTCTTAGGGTTTTTATTTATACTGTATTTAATTATATATACAGTACATATATTGTTTTCCTCTCCAGTCGGCGTATTGTTTTCATGATTAAAACAAGTAACTGTTATCTGTTTTAAATATTTGTAACAATGTCAAAGGATACATCATTTTAAAGTTGTGAAAGACTAACCTGCTGTCATACGCAACACAAAAGTCACATGTGCTGCTTCGAGTTGACTGACTATATCACACTTATAAACGCCTTACTTAACAAAACGTAAAGATTTGATAGTCAGATAATTTTTTTTGTATTATTTGTTGAGGTTATTTGACCATGCCCGTTACATCTCCTTGGCTTCTCAACTAAATGCCACCCACATGAATTATGAAATACGAGGAAATTAAATGAAATGTATAATACCATCACCAGAGAGAGAGGACCATCAGAAGGACTGTTAATAACTTTATTCTTGAAGTGTACAGTTAGTTGTCAGCGAATAACTCTGAAGTCGTTGTTGTAATGAGTTCTGTACCGGCGCTGTGTCATCATAATTACCTTTAAGGACCCTATGATCATGTATGAGACTTGGTGGCTTCTGCTTCCTCCTGACAATGCCACGAAACATACTCCTTCAATATAGGAAGTGTTTCGTGGCAATATATGGAAGACTCGCTAACCTACATTACGTGGGTTCCTTATTAAATTCACTCTTCACGTGTTTTGAACTTTATTTTTATTTTTATTGTTGTACAGTACTGTAGTTGATATGTATTATGTACAGTGCTAATAACATGGAAAGGAACAATCATAGCAACAGTCGACTGCATGTTCTCGAGTTATTTGCTGATATCTGCAAAATACACTAAATTTGATAAAGTAAAACAGTAGCTAATACAATGTAGGCCAATTGTAAATCTGCTATAGTCAATATTCTTTTTACAGGATTTCAGTATTTGTATACGAAAACAGTTACTTGTATTATTATTATTGGTATCTAATTTGGTAAAGTGTGTGTGTTGATTTTTTAAACCCACTTTATAAATGTGGCCGTATTTTCTAAGTTGTTTTGTACTGAATGTTGCATCGTGTGGGTATAAAATGCACATCTGTATTGCTTGATTTCTTTTTTCGTTATTAGATATAGAATGAGTTTCCCTCTAATTAAAATCTTTGCATGTTCTTTCTTGTAGCTCACTGTAACTAATGATGCATGTTTGTTATTGTTTGACTGCTTATACACATTATTCCATTATACACACACAGAAACAGGACCTTCACACGTACTGAACCTGTTTTGTACTGAGTAAGATAATGTTACAGCTTCAGATTTCCCATGTTATATTCAAATAAGAGTAAGACTTTCTAAATAGGAAGATTTTTTTATTGCTTTATGAGTAGATTTGAGCTACTTCCACAGTTAAGCTTTACTGTAATTCTTTTAATTGGCTGAATGTTAAGTACAGTACTGTACAGTAATACTTTGTTTTATGATTTATATGCCTTTATTGCTTTGTCATTTACATTTCATAATTAGGATATCACTTATTATATTTAAGGAAACTAAACAAATGTTAAAACATTTAAATTTCAAGTGTTAACTACGTTTCATGTGATATATCAAAGTAAAGTAAGAAGAGTTTGATTATTAAGCCATCTATTATGTAGTACAGTAATGAAATGTTTTTATATTTCTTGTTCATAATTGTATTACAGTATGTACAGTATATCCACAAGATTAATTCCAGTTTTTTTTTCCTTGCCCACCTTCACACCGGTTCCATTCACGGTGGTGTTCCAAATCCCTACCCAACCTCTCTTTCCTTCCTCAAATTATCCTCATCCTATCCATCCCCATCCTATCCACCCTCAACGATATAGTTCAACTGGCACGCCATCCCAAGCAAAGAGCGAGCACGACACCAACATCCTGCAGAACCCGTCCGCTCCCCCACTATGGCAGGAGGTCTCTTCTCCATAGACAAGGTCTTCTTTGAGAGGCTAGGCACCTATGATGCCGGTTTTGACATATGGGGCGGAGAGAATCTGGAGTTGTCTTTTAAGGTTAGTTATATTTATATGCTACTATAGTTGTATTGGTATATGTTGATACAATATTATCACTTTAAATCCATGTTATTGGTTGTAAATGCATTGAAGTGGAGATATTTTTCTTAATGGTAACTTTCAGGACATGAAGACCTTATCACAAAACGCCTCCTACAGTACTGTATATGGAAGGAGCTTGTTTCATGGCATGGTCAGGAATAATCAGAAGCTTTCATTTTCATACACGATCACAGGGTCCTTAACAGATCCAGTCTTAACAGATACAGTACAGAAATTTGTATTGTTTCAGTAACAAGATGGCAAAACTTGACCAGTTTAGAATTGTCATTTTAACACTTGCAACCTACTTTCCTAATGTAAATAGGATGCCTCTAGTTAGTAATAATACTTGTTAACAATTGACATAAACTTACATCTCTTGTACTCTTCATGTCAATCCTTTGCTTCTGTATTTTTTCTTTATTTTTTTTCCCTCTATTTCTCCCTTCATACTCCTACTGTACAGTATGTACTCTTGACAGACGTGGATGTGTGGAGGCACCTTGGAAATCGTTCCCTGCTCCCACGTTGGTCACATTTTCCGCAAGCGCTCTCCATACAAGTGGCGATCAGGAGTCAACGTGTTGAAGCGCAACTCCATCCGCCTGGCTGAAGTTTGGCTCGATGAATACAAGAAATATTATTATGAGCGCATCGGTTTCGACTTGGTAAGATATAATTCCAGGACCTATGAAGCTGGAAAAAGCAGTTACCGTAATTCCAGGATTTAAAAGCAGGAAAAAGCGGTTATTATTCCAGGACTTAAAATGTAGGCAAAGCAGTTATAATTCCAGAACTTAAAAACCAGGTAAAGCAGTTATAATTCCAGGATTTAAGAAGCAGGCAACATGTGGTAACTACAATGCATAATAAAATTTGATAAGAGTATTGGATCTTTCTAGGCAGTTCATTGTAGTAGTGGAACACAGCACAAGTACAAGTACACTGCCCCATTGTTTTTACCTCCTTACTCTTTGCATTAATAATACAAGCACATACTGTGTTCATTCAATTATTGCTATAATGTACTGTACAGTATATCATTGTATGTTCACCAGGAGACTACATACACATGATGCTGACATACAATATACTTTAACTAATTAAATAATATACAACCTTCCCTGTGGAACTTACAGGGAGATTTTGGTGATGTAAGTGAGAGGAAGAAATTACGTGACAACCTTGGGTGCAAGTCCTTCAAATGGTACCTGGAGAATGTCTACCCAGAGCTGTTTGTACCAGGTGATGCTGTCGCGTCTGGAGAGGTACGTTGGATGTTCTTTTTTATAGAGGAAATTGTAAGTGGTTGCAGATGTATGATTTACTTTAACTCTATATACAGGTATCTCTATAATTTCTTCTCTGGATTCTGATAAACTGTGTGTTCATTGTCTAGGTTTCTTACCTTTAACAGATTATTTCCCAACTAAAATTCTTTAATACTGTAGTTGCTCTAAACTTCAATAATGTATTATTTCAAAATCATACATGACAAGAGAGCATATTATGATATATCATATTATAATATGATATGGCACATTGTGATATATCATATTACAATATGATATGACCTTTTAGGTACAGAACTCTGAAATGGTAATATATTATTATGTATGTGTACAGTATTACCTATCATATAAAATTAGAATACAGTACCAGAGATTATTACCTGAAATTAATAAGTGAACACAATCACCTTAATGAAGTTTTAGTTTTTCTGGAATCATGTTTAAGATATTTTACATTCACACCACAAGATGAAAACCCTGAAACATATGGAAACATTCACCTTTGCTTTAATAAATGTTAGTTAAAATTGTGACATACAGTACCTTGTGAATTTGTCTTTTACAACTAGAGATCTTGAATTGAATAATTTGAAAACCTTAGGGTTATTAAAACACAGATGCTGCTGTTAAAAATGTTCTAGAAATATGAACAAATGCCATACAATACAATAAAATAATTGATGTTTTTATAAAATTTGTGGCACCATCGACACTGCATTATGGCACCTTTTTTGCAATTTATGCAGATTTTTTTCTGAGAGTACCACATGCACATATGTACAATATAATCTACTGTAGTTTGTGTGTGTGTTTGTCAGCCTGAAATGTATATGTTGTCAAGTGTGCCATAGTTACTGATTTGTTGATATTCTGTATTAAATGATATTGATGGTTCAGGTTTCATTCTCTGTGACTCTTGGTGGTAATCATAGCTGGCAAAATATTTATTTGCTCTTAACTTTCAATTGCAATTTCAAAAAATTGTAAAGTAAGTTATTCCATACAAGATGAAGCAATGTTGGAACCCCAATGAAAACATCAAACACTAAAGTACAGTACAGTATATAATAACAATATAATAACAGCTTTCAATGCTTGATTTAAAAACTGTTCATAATTTGATCAAATCTGGTTTTAGCTAAAGTGAATTTCTATATAAAAATTCTGAGGGTTGAGTCTGATGTGAGATAATATTATTACAACATTAAAAGTGTTGTACAAAGAAGACACAGATTGATAATATGCAATTTTTTCTTCATGAATAGAAAGTAAATCAGTCTCTATAATAATTATGCACGAGTCATCAGAGAATTGAAATTTGACCCATATCAAAAGCTCGCACCATAGCACGTTTTTTATTAAAGCTAAACATTAGTTTGATTGAGTAATGATTTGTCAGTTTGTAATCTTTTCCTCAGAATCATCATCAACTACACATAATTATTTCCTCACATAAATGCTAACACTATTTTCCTTTGTTTGGGTACTTAAGCAGTGATTACATCTCCACTGTATACAATATTATGTTTGTGGTGTATGTTATGGGAACCTATCATTTGTGGGAACACTGCACAATACTCTTACAACCTATTCATAAGGGAATGGAGCTGCAATGGGTAGGTTATACTATATCTTAAAGAATTTTCTCGTAAATCAAAGACATGGTTCTATTGGACAGGTGTGTGGGTTTTACTTGCATTATAAAGTAAGGTCATTTTTCTCATTAATTTCGCTCTACTATATTCCATTTTCTCTAATTGGCTTCAGAATCTATGGCTTTTAAGGTAACATGACTACAGTAATTAGTATTTCTGGTACAGTACAGTATTGGGTTCCTATCAATGGGAATGAGGTGCTGTATTTCGCTTTAGGGAAGGGAGTTTTGTATTTGACCCTCAGAATTTACTGCCAGGGAAGCTGAAACATTAATCATCAGTCATATCAGTTCTGAAGGTAGAGATGAAAATAGCCTATAGTCTTATCAGTAATAATGTTGGTACAATAGTATTTTGAATTCTTAGTTAAGTACTGTACAGATTAAAACTCTGTATGTTTTCTGAACCTTAATCTAAGTATTGGTGCAAAAATGCTGAGGTTTTCTGAGTAATGAGGCAGAGGTGCAGTCAGGTCACAGGTGTTGGACATTATGCTGGGTGTAGGCACAAGGGAAACACTGCAACATAACATTTATAATTAATACTGTACTTTAAAGACATGCACTTTGAGGTTGGATGGCATATTAACCCTATTTTATTTGTTACAGTCATAACCCATGGTTTAAGTATCCCCTTTGGTTTGTAAATGCTTTCAATATCATATTTGTGCTTATTTCACTCCAAAAGTGGTTTTGTATATATAAGGTCCTATAATTGTGGAACATAACAAACTGATGATCTTCTCTTATCCCATTCAATAAAGCTGAATAAACCTTGGATTATGACTGTGCATGTAGGGTAATAGGAGGTATGGTATCATCTTGCAAAAACCTCATTATACAGTATTGTACATGTGTATAAATAAGGTTTCCCACCGTTTGTATTCTTAGTGTACATGTACAGTAATTATTTAACTGGGATGTAAGTATGCATGTGGTGTTCTAACATTATTTTAGTTTGTAAATTATTTCTTCTTAATGGTACAGTAGGCTACAGTAGAACCATATTTCTTCTACAGTGCAGGCTTGTATATACAGCATTGCTAATTATATCCGAGTAGGGTGTCTTGAAGGACTAAATAGTAGAATAATGAGATTGCACTGTACAGTATTACACTTTGTGTAATTTTTGTTAAATTGCATAGCCTACTGTATAAATATGCTTTCTACTGTAGTTCACCAGTGGTGGTGGTAACACTGTTTGGAGGTTCCAGCTCATGTACAGTATTTTGGATTGATTCACAGTTGTTTAAGTCACTGGTTTTTGGAATTTTTATTTTTTTAGTTAAATTATTTGGTTCCTCAATTTATTTTGATGTGTGCATGCATGTACAGTATGTGTGTGTACTGTATGTGTTTGTTGTATATAGCTGTAAGAAATATTTCATAACACAATCACACGTAATTTATCCAATAAATTTAACACCAATAACGTTTATGTAGGCCATAGTTTTACAGATGGATGGATAAAAAGTCCTTCATAACACATTGTGAAAGGCAGTTCGAATCTTTATCTCTATGAATATCAGAGATGAACATAGTTGACTACTGTAAATATTTAAAAATCCTTTTACAATACCATAATGATATCCGTATTTGAAATGGATAATTTTCTTGCAGAGCACATTAACAAAGTTGTGAGTTAAACTAGATGAAAGACAGTACATGTGTAATGTACAGAACTGTAAATCAGATCAGTTTTTTTTATATGTTGGCAGTTTTGTATGAGGGAATATCCATAGTGTTATAAATTGACTCCTACCTAATGTTATTCAGCTATTGTATATGATATTTAGCCCCAGTATATGTATAAGTACTGCACATTAACATTGATGGTTTATTAACAGATGTGGGCTAATGGATATACTGTACTATATAATTATATACTGTACATACTGTAACAGTCTGTGCTTTACTGAACAGCATAGAAAATGTTTGTATAAACTGGAGATTAACTGATATAACCTCAGATTATTAAACTGTTTTCTAAATGCCAGCTACTATATACCATCTGTTGATACTGTACAGTACTGTTGTGATTAAGGAGCTATCCTGCTGGGGTCTTACTAACACTTACTTATTATGCTCTATATAATGAACTCTTTCCTCCCTACCCATTAGTAGCAATATTCTTGGGCAGCTTTATTTTAATGCTGTTCAGTGTGTGTATGCATGCATGTATGAAAGAGTTGAATGGAGTAAAGTTTGGAGTAATTAATCATGTGGTTAGAAAGAAATACGCTGATGGTTGGGCATTTAATAAAAAAAAGTTGAGATGATTAAACTTGATGACTGAGAGTTTGTGTTAGTGAAATGGTTATTAGAGTAGGAAGTGAACGACCTTAGATTTGGGTTAGAAGACTGGAAGATTATATAAGAGTGAGGATGTGTCAGAGAAGAGTAATGATTGATAAAGTAAATGAAGTGTGTAAAAATGAAGAGACATAGGAGTTTTATATGACTTGCCTTCCACTACCTGAGAAATTCCAGAGAGGAGCCAAGAGTTAATCATTCCCTTTCTTTACAATAACCTGAGATATTCTACCATGCCTTGACACTTCTGTCAGACCCACTCACCACTTGCTTTCCCATTATTAGTTAACTTAGCCTTCATCTTGTGATTGCAGTACCATTTATTCCTGCATTCTCCTTTTCAACATATATGCAGCTTGAAACTACAGTATGATTAAACCTGCATATTATTTGAACCTCACTCCCCACCCTAACCAAATGCATCTCCCTCAACCCCTTGCCACCATCACTACCAGGTCCGCAATCTGGGCAGTGGAGGAGCCACCTGCTTGGACTCTCCAGCCAGGAGAGCCAACTTGCATAAGCCTGTGGGGCTCTACCCTTGCCACAAACAGGGGGGGAACCAGGTAAAGCACTGGTTATAGCAGGAATGAGTTCAGTTATAGAACTGAAAGGATGTGTGGGTATAGAATTAGATAAGTAAGTTTTCAGGTAGGTAGGTAGGTAGATAGATAGATAGGTATTATTGGTAGGTAGGTGATCAGTGAAGTTGAAAATCTTAACAGAAAACATATTAGGGATTGGAACTAGACTACTGTACCATTCTGTACCTGTAGGGTGTACATATAGGAAAGGATAAGGTTTAAATTGTGGGACACTGGTGGTGACCATGAATAATTTAGGATACTGACATGGTTTCACTGGTAGGCCTGTCAGAATAAGGAGAAATGATTGAAGAACCTCAGAAAGAAGTTGTGAAGTTTTGAAAACCCTCCTCCACAATATGAGAGTTGTGGTTGATTTTGTCTATAATTTTTCAGGGAATGAAATATGTTTCCATATACTGTACAGTATACAAAACCCTGGATGAGCTGAGTGACATGATTTGTCATCTAATATTCTTATACAGTTTGATGTGGATCTTCATACAGTAGTTTACTTATGTCCATTCCTTTTGATTCATGAAGTTGTGCTTTTATGATAGCTGGGTGATGTATGGAAGCATTATTTCAATTTTTATTGACTTCTGTAAGTATTACAACCTGGCAGATGTAGTTGACAGAATATATGTACCAACATTCAAGTAACTGCATAAGAATTTATGTCATTAGTTTATTAGCAGTCATAATGCATGTGAAAAATATACCACAACTGTATGTGTCGGATAATTTTTACAACTTTCCCTAACAAGTTAACCATGAATGTTGTTGGATATATGTATTTGGACTATATTGACAGTGAATGAATCATCTTCCCAGTTGTAGTCAAAGTACTGAACTGGAGACTATTGGTGTTGACAATCTGTTGAGGGAAGTTCCTAAAGGGAGTAAGGTGTCAGAGCTATTGATAGATAGATAAGATAGATCAGAGCAGTTTGATTGTTTCAAACTAGAGGCTCTCTGTTTCAATATTTAGAAGTTTCATAATGAAATTCTGAAACTCTGAAGATACCTGATGGAGTTGGTTGTTATTTGATGGCATTATTTATGAAAACTTGCCTCGGAAGATGAATCATTCCTTGTCCTTGTCTGTACAAAGTGTTTCCTCAAAGCTGGTACAGTCTCCTGGAGCGTCGCGGTCCTGCCGCCAATAATGGAAGGTTTGCATGAGCTGGTTATTTTATTCAGTATTTGCCACTTAGCTTGCTGCATGCTGTTGTGCTTTGACCTGTGCATGTTCATCTCTCACTGACACCAGAATGCAAAAAAGCTTCATGGTATATCTGGGACTTTGGAGGCCAGTTGTTAAAATGTTAAAAGTAGATTATGTTGTTGGAAATATAGAAGAAAATTTCACTACAGTACAGTATATTGTACATAGATTATGAAAGTAAAATGCAGTTACGTTACAAGTACAGTATAATAAGCATTGTTTCTAGACAGTACTGTATGTTGAGAAATATTTAATTATTCACCTCCCAACAGGTAACAGAGCCTTCAGATATGTCATGATTCTGTTTGAGTGTTACCTTACTTCTGCATGTTTTGATTTACATGTCCTGCTTATGTGCTCCTTTCTAACCAGGGAACAAAAACCTGTACTGTACTACAATTTTTTTTGTTTCTGTTAAAGAATTTAAATATTTTCTCCTTCATAACCAAACAGCAGCAGCACCACAACTACCTCTTATTCATATATTTCAGTTTTATTTTTTAGCAGATGGACTGAGCTTAACCATGTCCTTTGTAAGTTAATACCACTTATATTTGACAAAAGCGCACATATAGTAAATGTGAAGCTGATGAATCTACAATCCTTGTGCTGTACAACTACTGTACTCTCCTGCAAATATTCCAGAGAAAGTTTTGACACATTAAACCTCAGCATTAGGAGCTAGACTTTTATTGTAGGTTCTGTCAGACAAGGAAAAATTGAGCACTGTACTGTTTGATGATGAGTGAAGCGTGTTTGTGTATGTTATTCCTGCTCACTTGAGCATCATTCATGGATCTTCACTGAATGAGTGGTGTGTCTTAGGATTATACTACAGTACAGTAGTAGATATCATTCAAACCAAAGTACTGTACAGTACTGTATTATATAACTGGCAACTACACACCATTCACTTCTCCTTCCCCTGCCATCACTCTTTACAGTTGATTTGTACAAAATAATAATATTGCATTAATGCATGTATGTACATTTATTGTAAGTGCCAGTATAGTGTCCTGTACAGTACTTCATTTATTCCATCTTGGTTAGTAACGTTACCAATTTTTTCCCATCAGTATTACCCATTTCTGTTTCTATAAGTTGTACAGTAGTTATGTTAAAAATATCCATGTACAATGTAGGATACCTTAATCAATTAGCAATTTTTTAGTGGGTCCCTCCTCTACTTCCATTTGAAATTTCTGTTTTATCATACACTTTTCTAATCTTTAGTGTTGTACTGTACTTATTTTTTCCTCTTTAGATCCTGTCCCCTGCCCTCTTTCCCATTTACAGTATACAGTACTGTACAGTATTTGTTTCTTTAGTGTTACATCTCTTCATCCCTGCAAGCATGTGAAGTTTCTGAGTAGTGCTGGCATCCTGTTTGTTTCTGATTGTGTGCCCTGCATAGCCAACTTGTGTCCCATTGTGTACATCCCATTGACTGGGAATGTTCACTATTGTACATGACCAGTGTCATGTATATACAGTACATGATTGTAGACATCAATGCTCTGCCCATGATGTTTGTTGTATGCATGTGGGTTATGTAGACTAGCAGTATCTGTGTGCGTCAGATCCGCAACCTGGACCTGGGGCAGTGTGTGGATTCTCCAGCCAAGCCAGATGATGCTCATAAGCCAGTTGGACTCTGGCCATGTCACAATCAGGGAGGCAACCAGGTGAGTACCAGGCAATGAAGTCTGTGTGTTGGGAGGCTGAGCCATTCATCAGTTATGACTAATTCCAAAAGGAACTGTTCAGTGAGTCTACAATAGTTCAAATGAAGGAAGTTACTTTAACTAATGTCACTACTATACTATGAAATGAGATTCATTTACTATACTGTATAGTCAAAGATTTTCAGTGTATAGGAAAGAATCCTCCATGGCTTGAAATTGCGCCCACACAACCTATAATCAATATACCACCACATCTCTGATGGTAAAATGAGTTGTGCTCTGAAGTAATAATAGATAGGTTTGTCATTAAACTTTTCCTTCAGGTTGCCAGGGTGGTCCCACAATGTACAGTCATTTTAAGTTTTCATTTTGTGACTATTTAATTTCTAATATAACTAGCTTTTCTGGCAGTTCTCATTAACAGCTGATACTTAACAAGCTCTTCTGGCACATTTTGAAACAGATACTGGGTCTCTTTTTTTTTCACCATATTCTTTTAATTTCAGCTGTCATATATCAAAACATTGCAATTCATTTTTCCTCAATTTTTTAGACATCCATAGTTAACTTAATCATAGTTTTCTATTCCTTTACCTGTATTAAATCAGTGATTAGTAATACATCTATTATACAGTTATTAGACTTGTCAGCAGAGTACAGGTAATTAAAGGATATACTGTACTGTATTATCTTCATTAAGAGGTAAGCTTGGTTTGCTTTATGTACAGAAATTGTTCTTGTCAGCAGTTTACTGAAATTTATGTCTAAGTTGAATTACAGTACTGTTAATGTTTAGGGTTGAGTTGTCACAGCTTTATTAGATACAATAGTACCATATGTTGACAGGGAAGTACAGTGTACAGTAGTAGTAAGTGGAGTGCATAACTTGAGGTACAAGTGAATTTAGCTGAATAGTGTGTGATCTAGAAGTTAGTACAATACAGAAGTTTAGTCAGTAAAATGGTACAGAGGTTAGCTTAAGAATAGTAGTGTAGTACATATTAAGAATTATAGCAGTTTGTTTTTTATTTGTTGATGCTGTATAACTCTGGATTTAAATGCATCTGTTAATAGGATGATATGATTTTCACTTTGGCGTTGAAATATTTTGTCATCTTGAATTACATTCACACTGCTAGTAATGTAAAGTTCTTCACGTGGTGATATAATATTGATTTTTTCATAATGTAATTCAAATAAGTATTCTATTATGTCAGTATTTAATGTTCAGCTTATTCTGTCAATTTTTTTTATTTTAAATATAACTGCATACAATTTTACTTGTTCCCAGTTATAGTCATATTGAGAACTCCTTGCAATAGTAATCTTGTTTGAAATAATAGTAACCATTGTCAGTTGTCATTATAACTGTGGGAGATACTGAAACTTTCTGGTGTACAGTAGCCCATTTCATTTCCTTGATGGAGGACTTTATCTGTATTCCACTCAAGTAAAATACTTACATCATTTTAATTGTTTTGCAATAATTAGAGGTTCATAAACTTGATTAGAGTTTAATACTGTGGCAGGAAAATACATTAGCAGGAAGGTGTGGTATCTCCCTTTGTATAATAACACAACTGTGCATACATTTTTTAACCTGGCAGATTATGTATTGATTCCCTTCAAATTAAAGAAAAACAAACAAAAGTAGTAGAAACTCGTTACAGTGATGCTTAGCCACAGTGCTCATCATGTGTCACATTAACCTTTGAGTTTGTAATGAGTTGTATTTTCCCTCAGCAGTAGGCTACTTTCTCCCTACTTGACCTTCTTGTAAATCCCCTATATTCTCCCTCGGATGATTTGTATCCTTCTTGTTCCACCTGTCTTCTGCCCCATATTTAACATATATTTGTAGTTTAATCTATCTCCTTTTCTTTTTCATCATTTCCATGTCTATTTTATTGCCAAAGAATTCCTCTGGGCCTGGTGCTAGTTCTCATTGTAATGAAAATGAATTTTTGGTGCCAAATATTCCCCTGACCATCACTCAAGTTACCAGTTGCCTTCTCCTGGTGCTACCTTTGAGACTCATTTATCAACCAACCCTGAAGGGTGGATGGAAAGTTTGAGTTTACTTCCAAAAGCAGCCTTTACTTTGATTTGATCCCAATACCAATAATGAAGACAGTCAACCTCACAGTTAGCAATACTGGTCACGCTGCCACCCCAGCAACTATAATAGTACTGTATAACCTTAAATAAATCATTCCAGTATATTTCAATGTTTAAATGTGTAGAAAGTTACTTGTACTTCATTTTGGTAACAGTTAATTTATAGTAATTTCTCTTACTTTGCACTATTTTTGATAAAAATTAAGAAACTAAATTATAAGGGAACTGTCATTTTCACCAGGTTAAAAAATGGAATAATAGTAATTCTATTGTAACTTCCTGCATCCCTGACAACTTCAACAGTATTGGATGTTGAGCAAGGAAGGTGAGATACGGCGAGATGAGGCCTGTATGGATTACGCCGGTGCTGATGTCATCCTCTATCCCTGCCATGGCTCCAAGGGCAACCAGTATTGGGAATACAATCCAGAGGTAAGGTGGTGTTTTGTAAGAAAGTTATTAGTGCTCTACAGTACAGTATATACAGTACCTATAAATGATTGAGAGTAGAACCCAAAGATGTGGTTAAGTATGGTAATGTACACTACAGTGTTGTGTCTTGAATTATGGTGAAAACATAAGCCAACAAGCTAAACGTCTGGAATGTTTTACTGTGTGTCATGGGGCTCTTTGTAATGTTTCACAAGTTACATTAAATCTGCAAACAAAACCTTGGCACGAATATAGATACAAGTATTGTACATAAGGGGTATTCCTTAGGAGTGGGTAAGAGTTAAAACCATTTCGCTGGAAATTACTTTCGGCTTGCTTACAGAGTCTTGGAGTTCCACTCCAAATTCATATTCCAGGCAAACTCTATAAGAGTATGTAAGGCAGTGAGATATCATTCCACCTGACTGGAAGAGGGGCCAAATCATCCCTGTCTAAAGTAATGGGACTGCAATTACTACCAGAAAGCAACACTACTTTCTGTGCCAAGCCAGGTCCTTGGTTATTTACTCCTGACATGTGTTCATGACCACCTGCTGAAGACACAATTACCTGAACAGTCTGATAGATTGATTCTGAGTGTAGTCGTCCATGGGATAGGCTACATACCCAAGGCTGAAGCAAATCAATTATTCATTCTGGGAGTTACTAGGGGTGGGGAGGGTGTCTGTATGGAGGCTTGTTCTGAGAAATCTCAAGAGATGGTGCACAACAGAGCACCACCAGGAATAGGCCTCCTCTTTATGAAACCATTAATCATCCTGATTATGACGTATCACATTCCACAGACAAATCGTATCATCCACGGGAGCAGCAAGAAGTGCCTGGTCATCTCACAGGATCGGAAGAAGCTTTTGATGGAGGACTGCAACCTTGGAGAAGGCAGACAAAAATGGAAGTTTGAGAATTATGACCCGGCCAAGAAGCTATGAAGAACGTCCGCGCCATAACGTTTTTTCTTGTTCATTATTTTTTTTTATGTTGTTACTGATTAATGGATATTTTGAAGTGCCTGTGTGTGTGTATGTGTGTGTGTATAAAATAACTTTTCCTTGTTTTACAATGATGGTGGTACAATATGTATACAGGTATTGAAGACTTATGAAATTTTCTATAATTTCATGTCAAACTCTGAATATAATGAAGGCTGCATTGCTCTCTATTATAGCAGCAATTCATGAAAGGCTTTCATCCTTTACTACATCTAAGAAAAGTCAAGATGGCATAGAATGCCATTTCTGTTATATAATAAGGTTGTGATAACAGGCTTGAAGATTGTTATTGACCTTATGAAAATGCTTCAGATATGATGGTTAGAAAGTGTTGTACTCGTATCAGGTGGTTGATTACAGCTTTGCTCTTTGCTTGGCATGCAGTTAAAGAACTGACATTTACTTTATGAAAGACATGATTGCATGTAAAAGTTAGAGCTGTGAAAGCTGTTGGATTAATGGAAATCCATGAAAAAAATAACTCCAAAGTTGTTGTGTGCTTTCCGGAAGATATTTGTTTTGAAGTGTTGTGTGCCTACCAGAAGCTACACCAGTATCTCGTATGGCACCACTCTGATCTTGTGCGCTATGCTGTTATAGTGCACATTTTGTTTAGTCCTCTGCTGCAAGTGGTGAAAAGTGCGGAATTCCTCCCATCTCTTCCCTGGCCTCTACTTCAAAACATTTCACATCTGCCAGCCAGAATTTCTTAGGTAGGTCTTCAACTAATATGGGGTAACTAAATTTCTGTTAGTCTTATTGGTAGCATAAATAGCTGATATACAGGTGGCAAAAAAAGTGTTGGAATCACCCTTACATTGAAATTAACAATAATTATCCATAGGGGAATTCCAATACTTTGTTTGCTGACTGTACTGTACAGTCATCCAAATAAGTTTTTGAATCACCTTCATGGATAATTCATAGAGGGGTTGGCATTCCTGTCCTTTGGAAGGAGATGGTATTGTTGACATTAGTTTATATGGTTGGTTAGAGACAACCTTCAGACATACTCGGACAGAGCAAGTGTACCAACCCTTTAATTCTTTAAACCTCATACTGTATTACAGTGTAGGGGTGGTTCCAAAACTTGTTTGTGTGAATGCAATTATTTTTGTTATACAGTATAACTGAAAAACGAAGATTTAATTGAAAATTGTGAAAGTTAAATACTGTAAGTCCATGACAGTGACTTGCATCAGGCCTGTTTCAATGAAGAAGTTAGTGAAAATAGATAGAAAGAAATTAATAAGCACAAGGCATTATTATTTTTCAATATGCAAAAATATTGATGGTATATAGATAGCAGCTAATCTCTAGTTTTATGTATCGGCAAAGTATATGTAAAATGAAGAAACAATTGAAGGAAGAGACTCTAATAATGTGGAAGTGTGTAGTAAGATATGCTTTCAGGAAAGAAAGTTTAAATGCAAGATAAAAGATGGCAGAAAAACCTTGAGCAGTTGATATACTGTACTGTACATAATTTGATGTGGCAGTTTTATAATACATATACTGTACTATACTGCTTTTCACTACATAGAAAGGGCAAATCATGAAATCTCTCCAACATTGGCTTTGAGTGGGTTGGAAATATCGAAGAAAAATCTAAACGACCATAATGTCGCTAATCAGGTTTTTGGCACCTTAATGTTTACTACCATTGGCATAACCTTTGTCTTAGATATGAGCTTCATATAATACATTCAGATATGTGTACAGTAAGGTGGAGCACTGAATCATTTTCTGGGTTGCTGCATCAGAGGTCAGTGTATATGCTTGACTTGTGGTGGAGTGTTTGTAGTTTTCATCATCCATCCATTCCTGTGGAGTATAAATCTATGTAGAATTCCCATAAGAGGTGAAGGACCCAATAAACAAATAGTTTTCCAATATATTACTTAGTACAGTACTGCCCCAGGTTTATTGAATGATTGACCCAGTACACGAGTCAAATTGCTCAAACCTCGCCTTGGGAGAAGGTGGCTGCATTAAGAGTTTCTGTTCTGACCTAACCTAGTTACTCTTTTTATCTGGGTTTAAGCTTTGAGTTTGTAATAAGTTTTTGTGTTAAATACACTCATAATCCTAAGAGCCTATACTCCATTATTGCCTATATTATATTGTGCATTAATTTATTTATTTTTATTTTGAAACACTCATGTTATCAAATGTCAGCATAAATAATAGATGTGGGTATTTGTGTGTCGGGCCATCACCATCTCTGTTTAAGAAAATCCAACAGTTAGTGAGAGGTACTGTCCTACAGTATGTCATAGTAGGGAGTTGCCATAAATTTCAACTACTATATTGTATCTGCAACTTCTTAAAAACATGACATTATCCGTGCAGCCAATGATATATGCTTAATATTATAATGGTCCAAGGTTGTCTGCTGCCATACAGATACTGTATCAAGTTTTATCAGTGTCTGTCTGTAATTGTTCAGACTAGAGCCAATCCCGTTTCTCTTCATTTATCCCTCCTTTTTCCACCATGCTTGCTGTGGTATAATGTCTTCTTCGCTGAGCACAGTCTACTTTCTCCACCTTTATAATAAAGATTTGAGGTCTGCAGATCACTGGGTACCTTGGAGAAGCTGGGCCATTTGCATAATGAACATTTTCTACCCTATAATATTATGTGAGTGCTCCACCATACTGTGCTGTAAATGCACCCTTAAAATAGTATTCAGACGACCTTTATGAAGTGTGTAAGTAGTTTGTACATTAAAAATGATATAAGTTCCCATTAAACCCAAAGGTCTAAAATAATACTTTTCAGAGTGACTGTACTTGAAGTTGCTACTTTGATTTGCAATGTATACAAACGTGAGTGATGTAGCCATATCCAACTGCCTGTGAGGATTGCTATATTGTTTAAACTTAATCTTATGTATCAATCTTAATTCCTGTTTGACAAAAATAAATCTAGAGTTAATGCACAACCATGTTTGTGTGGTGGAATGGTAGGTTAAATAATAAGAAACTTGCAGGATAAAATGTACCCAAATGTAAGTTTATATATACTGTACGGTACTGACATTTTGGTAAATTTGTAGGTTCATATATTTGTTCTGCAATAGTCTCTTTGTCTGTAGGCTGGAACTGTGGACAATGCAAAATTAACAACAGTATTTATTATGTTATCTCTAACTTATGTTGATCTTACTTCATAAAAAATTTCAATTACAGTATATACAACCTCACTTGTGTACTGTAATTGACTGTCTGGAAGGCATCCAAAACTAACCCTTTGATGGTGCTGACCAATCTTATCCATGCTCTGTTGTAAACATTCCAATGGCAGTGATTTCTAAAGTGTTTTATCAGATTTGTAGGCTACAAGTCTCTCTAGATCTGCTCCAGAGGGTAACAGTCGAGACATATTATGCAGATGGTTAGCAAACAGCTGTTTTTCAGTTTAGTTGATATGTCCAGTACATTGTTTTGTCAACTACAGTACTGTACTCAAAAACCTCTTCCTTTTAGATTTCTCATGAATGCATTATACCAGCACTTCACATTTCCCTTCAGTCTTGTCCATCAGAGAGATTATATTTTCTTTTTAATGACTAGGGTGCCTCTGTCATTTACTTATTTATTCAGCTGGGCCATATTAGTCTGTTACTCTTCTAGCCATTACAAAAGCTCGAATCATCCACTAGGCAACATCAGTACATGAGTCGTGCTGCTAGTGTAAAAGTATTCCACCAAGCATTGCATAGAACAGTACAGTATCCTAATTATTATTAATAATTACAACAGTCAATTTTATCAAGGGAAAGAGGGACTGCTGGAGTCTTGCATCATTACATGTTATTAGAAGGTAATTTTTTACTGGGTTCCCTATACAGTACAGTATGAGACTTTATTATTTTGGCACAAACATAAAGTAGTACTGTACTGTATATCATTTACTTCTCCTGTTAAGGGAATATTATGCCAATTGCATTGTATTTTCCATTAACACCTGCAAGTTATTCTTCCATTCCAATAATCTTCTGCATACATTCCATGTTCATTCAGTTAGAGCTGGAGCTTGAGTGAAGTTCCACATTGTACAGTATACTGAAAGTAATTAACATATCACATGTTTCTTAGTGTATACCTCTTCTGGGGTCTCTATAAGGAGTTAAATAGTGGGGCAACACAGTCTCTTAATATTACAGCATCATACCAGTTAAAGACGTTTGTGAGACGAGTTGTATTATGTCATAATTTATTTAAAAAAAAAAAACTGACATGAAGTTGCGATGTGTTGGCTATTCTCAGAAACCAGAGTATATTCTGGTGCAAAGTATACCAATCTTAAGCAAACAGTGGTATGACAGAGGCTGCAAAATGAAGAGATAATATATTGACTCCATTAGTCTCCTAAGGTTAAGGGAGCCCCTTGTTTTTTTTATAAAGATTCACATATCATTCAGTGAGTGTTGTTATGCTCTGGTGTCTTGAAAAGGGGCTGTGTACCTACTGTATCTCATTTTCATACAACTCCATGTCTTCATCTCCTTTTCTCTATGTACTGTACCATAATAAACTAAAAATTTTCCATGCACATGTACTTAAACAACTTGCTACTAATGATCACTCTCTCAATAATCATCCTTGCTGAATTTATCAACGAAAACTTGATAGTAAAGTAAATAAGCCTGAAAAAACTGTGCCTGAAACCAAGTGTGAATGATAGACACAGAGTACCCGTAGATCTTAATTGGTAAAATAATAGATATAATTTGTCATTGTTAAGCATATGTACTGTACCGGTAAGGGGTATTATACAGTACTGTGATTTATGTTGCCTCTCAGTAATATGTATTGCCCTATTTTTCCAACATTTTCAGTCTGTTTTACCAATGCCACAAAATCAAAGTGATATAAGAGGATTGTCATTTGTGCAGATATGAGGTATTAGATAAGAAGCATCAGTTATTTTATCACCCAGTAAACTCAGCTACTCAGTATTATGATAGGTAGGGTATTGTTATGGACAGTGAATGGCAAGTTCATTTGGTTCTCGGTGAGCTTCAAGCATTTGTGGATATGTGTGGAAAACTGAAGTGTGGTATATGACTGGACTAGAATGTTATGGTCTACTGCAAGACATTATCAGGATTATATGTGCATATATTCACATACTGTACATTGATAACCCAAAGGACTCCATTAAATAAGATCTGTCAATGGTAATTATAAATTATCAAATACAATATACTGTACTGTACACTGTAACTGTACATTTATGTGTAACAGTTTGTACATCCCCCAAGATGTTTTACACATTACATATATATGCGAATTACAGGATGCAATTCTAAGGAGCCAAGAGGTTGAGAATAAATACTGATGACCATTCATTTGTTACATTTTTGAAGAACTATTTGGTATACAGTATGTATTTATACACTTATTGGGTACAGCTTTTCAAATATAAAGTATGTATATCTAAATACTGTACCTAATCAAAATTAAATCTAGCTACTGTCTGAAAGTGATGCAATGACAGCAATAATAAACCCAGCACTTTGATAACCAGTAACCAGGCAGCCCACTTGCCTTATGGGCTGAACAATGTTATTCTCCCTCAAAGTTTCATGTGTAAATAACTTATGTCTTAGGGAAATTTTGAGGGGTTTTACAAACTGAATGATTTCCAGTATTTTCTACTGCATTTCAGTTGTGTATAATTGTTTTCTTCAATTGAAAATTGGTACTGTAAATGTTGATTTTTTTATATACACTGTATACAGTAAATATCTTTATTTGCAAACTAAAAATCACATAGTAAAGCTGTCAATAATTTTATCATTTGCTCAAGTTATATAAATAACAGTAGCAGTCAGGTATGGAGAGGTTTTGTTTTTTGAAACTGTAACACAAGTTAATATATTTTTCACTGTATAAATAAAAATCAGTGTACAGGCCTGCTTTGAAAATGTATCTATAAATATGAATATTGATTCATATGCTGTAAACATCTATATAAAAGATTAACTTAGTATTTAAGCTGAATGAATGAAGTTGCGTGAATTTGTGTGTTGTTCAGTTGACTTTTTTTTCACTATAACAGGAATTTACACAGAGTGAATGCCAGGGGATGAGGCCTTGTAGCCTCATTCCATACTGGACTTTGATCCAACATGTGTGATTCCTCAAAGGGTGCCTTATTAAACATTCCTACATATCTATTGTATTATTATCACCTTAATGTTCAGAGAGAGAGGCTTCAGGGGGAAATGTTAAAAAGAGTGGAAACTTTTAAATATCTAGGTTCAACCGTGGCGGAAGATGGAGAACTGGATAAAGAGATTTCCCATAGGATTCAGAGTGGATGGAAGAATTGGAAGAGCATGACTGGCGTTTTGTGCGATCGAAGAATTAACGTAAAACTTAAGGGTTGCCAAGGTCTACAGGACGGCAGTCAGGCCAGCAATGTTGTATGGGGCGGAGACTTGGGCATCAAAGAAAGTGCAGGAGACAAAGTTAAACGTAACTGAAATGAAAATGTTTAGATGGATGTGTGGGGTAACTAAATTGGATAAAATCAGGAATGAGCGGATAAGGGGGACTGTGAAAGTGACTGAGATCTCGAAGAAGGTCCAGGAGAGAGGACTTCAGTGGTACGGGCATGTGATGAGAAGAGATGAGAATTATGTTGGAAAAAGAGTTATGGGAATGGAAGTTCAGGGGACGAGAGGACGGGGAAGACCGAGGAGAAGGTGGATGGATAGTGTAAGGGAAGATCTAAGAGAGAAGGTATTAACAGGAGACTAGGTCTTTGACAGGAGTAGTTGGTGGAGACTAACCAGAAACGTCGACCCCGCATAGAAGCGGGCTAATAAGACGTCAAGAAGAAGAAGAATGTTCAGAGAGAGAGAGAGAGAGAGAGCATGTGGGAGAGGGAGAGAGAGAGTTTGTGCGTGTCACTAATACAAAGGTTCGAATCCCCCCCAAACATTTTTGAAAAACATTTTTTTTATAGGTCGAAAACACTCCCCAGGTTATAACAATGAAACTCATGTAAAAAAAATTATTTCACTCTAGGACAAAGGATCATGGCGTGTATAAAGGACACACACACAGACAGACAGAATTTCGGCTTTATGTATAAAGATGTAGGACGAAATGCTCTTAGAACTATAATAAGCTATAGTCTAATGGGTGAAGCTATATAATTATTTCTGCTAATTTATTGGTGCATACATTAATTAATTAATTGAGGAATTCTGAAGGTAACAACTACACCCTAATTATTTTTTCAGTATAGGTAAAGTTTTCAGCTCAAATGTCTATCTCTCGCCTCTCATAATACACACAGTAACCTACACATACACTCGTGACTTTCATTATGATTTATCACTACTCACATTAATTAATCTCATGTGTCCCATTGATAGACACGCCTCAGTTAATACCTGCAGGCCAAGAGATGACATTACTTCAAATTTTTCTTTATATTTTCTTTTCTTTTTAGAGTTCCTCGAGTTATTTTTTTACGTAGAGGCTCACCAAATTAGAGTCTAATTAAAATACAGTAGATCATTGCATTCCCAGGCCTTATACAAACTGAAGACATTTATTTTAATTACTGTATTGGTACACAAATCATATAATGGTTCATAATTCAATTAATAATACCCATGAACAACAACTTAAAAGAAACTGTGGAAACGCCCGTGAAAATATAATATTAAATAATCATGTATTAAATTGAGAATATACAGGAATAGTAACTTTAAATTGGTATATGCGGGTCAAAGGAGGGAGGTGTAGCCAAATATTAGATCTTCATATACATAATACAAAACATCATCATAGTGACAAAGGAAAGTTATAAGAGCATTGATACATTCAGCCGGCTCTTAAAATGAAAGCTAAATAGAAAAAAACAAAAACATTATTGATGATTTGTTGGTTGATGTCACCATTGGGCTATATTTTGGCACCATTGGGTTATCATTTTCACACCATTGGGCTATTATATATACAGGTATTGGCAATTTGGGCTATTATTTCCTACCATTGGGCTATATATATGTAGTGACAGTCTGGCACTCCCACGATCCCTTCCTTAGACAGTTATTTATTTATTTATTGTTTGTTATGGTTACTGAGTGCCAATGAGTGCCATCTTTATATATTCCCCTTCACTATGGTACTCACACACCATTATAACAACCCTTAATTAACCATGTCACATCATAATTGGTAAGAATATCACATTATTAGGATAATTATAAGTTACAGTGTTGATTAATTACGAGATTTAACTGTTAGGTGTAATTATTAATGTTAGAAAATTTAATTAACCATCTCACATCATAATTGGTAAGAATATCACATTATTATTATGATGTAGGTTTAATTAATTACGAGAGTTATCTGTTATGTTAATGTTAACTTAGGTGTAATTATTAACGTTAGAAAATTTAATTAACCATGTCACATCATTATTGGTAAGAATAACATGTTATTATGATACACAGTGTTAATTACGATTGTAATAAGTGTTATTTAAGTGTATTTAAGCTGTTATTAATGTGTTCATTTATGTTGTGGTCATCTATGTTATGTTATGGTTATTTTATGTGGTTACTTATATGTTATGTTAAGTGTATTAAGTTATAAGTTAGATATTTTGCCTCGGTCCTAATTAACGGGAAATTCTTTTGTTGGTGAATTAGTAGGTCTCCGATTCCTCCAAACTATACCAATTGAAAACACTTGTAAATTTGGTTGTGAAACAGAGTTACCGGTACTATTTAAATATTTTAGAATTAGCCAGACTAGACCTAACCTAATCAAACCTGACCTGACCTGACCAGACCTAACCTAATCTAATCTAATCAGGACCGGCACCTAACCTAACATACCCTAACTGGTATTATTGAAAGAATTACCATTTTGTAACAGTGTTGCCAGACCCGGCTATGTCCCAGTATTTTGCCCCGGTCATTTCCTGTACTTTACCACGGTTATTTCCCGGTAGATTGCCCAGGTTAGGTCCAGGTAGTCTGCTGTGGTCTAGGTTAGGTAAGGTCAGGCTAATTTCATAATGTCCCATTTGAATATGCCCTATCTTGAAAATGGGGCATTTGCAGTGGAAACAGTCTTAGAATTGTCTAAATAAGTGGATACCGTAATGTAGGTAGAAAAACCGTAGGCAGTAACGGTAATTCTTTCAATATTTACCCCCTAACCTAATCTAACCTTACCTAATTATCAATGTGTTGGACAGATTAACAATGGTCACAGATAGAAAAAATACTATAGAGAGCAGTTTCACATGACATTGCTTCACTGTGTAGCGAATTATGCATTGGTATAATTACTGCATATTTACTGTAGTAGCAAACCTAATGACTGTAAAACTGGTTTAATACTCTGTAATCTTTTCATTCCAGATTTATACTGATGGCTACTTACCTTCCGGACATGATGATAGGAGAGGAGGGGGGAGTGGGTGGAGGTGAGGTGTTAGAGGAAATTTTCCTTGACACCCCCATTGAAGGAGCCCCACTTACTGCAGGCAACAGCTCCTTCATTAATGATGTTATAAAGGATGTTCAGGTGTGTTAGGTTGCATTTGTTACATTATAGAGGCTGTGCTTGACAATGCTGTGATGTTTATTATGAGAAGAAAAACATTCATATAGGATAAATAAGTAAATAGGATATACAGTATAAGTACTGTACCGTCAATTGGAGTCACAGATAATGATAACCGATTCTCTGATTGCAGAATGACCCTGACCTTGGATACCTGGTTCTTTCTTTGCTGATTGCATTTTCCTGGTCCATATACATAATTCTCTTCAATGCCAGAGTGCAGGGAACCATCCTAACCACCATCCTCCGGAGATTTGTAAAAAGTGGTGATCTGACTATTGGTGAGCTTTTTGTCTGTTATTGATTGCTGCCCTGTATAGTAAATATATACCCGGGTGGTATAAGCTGCTCTGAGAGAATTGAAAAGTAGTAGACAGTCATTCTCTTTTGAGCTCAAATTCCACCATGCTGTAGATTAATTTTGAACTGGTAGAAAAACACCCACAAAGAACCATGAATGAGTCCTGTATATTGAGAAGGTTTACAATGATCGGCTCCTTGGGCCCGACTCATTCCACATTCTTTAACTTTATTTTCTAGGATGTTTGGTACTTACTGATGATTTTGTGGAGTTTATCAAGCTGTAACACTTTAGTTAATTCAAAATATAATACCTGTATACTGTAGGGGTAAATGACTGAAAACCAAAATATCTTCCATTCTCACACTGTATATGATTGAATTAAACAGTTGTAGGGTATCATAGTTGAAAAAAAAAAAAATGGTTATCTACTCCACTGTTTAGAGAACTGATGTTTTGTAGTAATTCAATGTTTATTCATTAAGTGAGTTGTGCTTAGCAGCGCTCTTATGGTATATTCTATTTACAGGTTCTTTTTCTCTGTCAGTGCTGTCTGGCAAAATAATGTTCCGCAATGTTATATATGTGACTGAGGATTACAGCCTAAGGATAGTGGATGGGATCCTCAAGTTCCGATACTGGTTACCCTACGTCAAAAGGGACCTGTCTGATGGTAAGTACAGGAAAACCAGTAGTCACTTATAATGTAGGAAGAATAACTCCTTTCTTATCTGTTATTACAGTTGAAGTAACTTCCTAGTGTTTAATCCACCCACAAACTCTGCAATTACAATATCAGTTTTGTTTAGTTGTCACCAATAAATATAATGCCAATTGAGTTACGAGAGGTTTTGGATTCTCATGTAACATATATGTGAAAATGAAATTTCTTCTCTCAACCCCAATAGATATGTCTCACTGTGACCATCGTGTGTGGGTGGAACTCAATGGGCCAGAACTGCATATTTACAACCGTTCCAATCTCTATGCTCGCCTGGAGAAGACATTTGGTTTAGAGAGTCAGCTGCTGGGAACAATTGGGAAAATAGGGAAAGGTGACAAGGATAAAGATAAGGATGGGGATGGGGATGTGGATGTGGAGGAAACTGCAGGACAACAGGTGCGAGACATGAGTTTCTGGCAAGACTGGAGGGATCTCATCCCAGTTATCAAAGTAGATCTCAACATGGTGAGTTTTTATTTGTACATACAGTACTGTACATCTTGCTAACCTTGTAGGGAAGCATTACCTCAAGGCAAGGGTCTTAAGGGTACATTTTCTACTATTGGTGTTTTCTGTTTCGGAGAGTTGCAATTCATGGCTACTGAAATCTGCATAAAACATGTACAGTATATTAGGTCAGGCATTAACTGAAATTTTACTGTTATGCAATTTTTGTCAAGTTAAAAGGGATACCATGTCCTTCATTCACTTTTGGGGGATGACTTTATTCTACCATTACATTTGTCATAATACTGTGTTTGTAACTGTTGTGTGACAGGCAAGGTTTGTATTTGGCAATCGCCTTGTACCATCAACACTCCTGTTAATCACTGACAAGGCCGAGTGCACCTACACCACCAAGCCTGCTGCATGCTCCCTTGACTACTTCATGCAGGTTGTCACAGCAAAGGCAGAAAATTTTAGGGTAAGTCTTATATTGATGAGCTGATTAAAATTTACCAGCTGAACAAGTCTTGGGTGACTTGTACTTTCCTCATTATCTGAAAAATGGTAATAACTTTGTTTGAAGAGTTAGATTATTTCTAAGTCAGACTAAAATGATGAATTGATCCCTATTAAACATGTAAAGCAAATGCATGAATAAAAAATGGTTGATTTTTGCTAATTTTAGATTATTTTGTTGTTGTCCTTACTGTGTTTCAAGATTTATTACTGTAAATATCGTTAGCCCCCTTTTTTTTTTGGCTCATATAGTTACTATATTAAGTTTGGGGAACTTGAACCCTTCAGAACGGTGCTATATTAAAGGAGTCAAGTGATACCATATGATTTTTGTAGTTTTTCCGTTAATACTAGGATTGTATTGTACGGTATTCTTATTGACAGGTAATCTTAGCACCAAGCCCCAAGTATACTGGTGTGCTGGATGAACCACCACGATTTATGGGAGAAGGCTTTGTTGTAATGAGCTCTAGCATTGTCCACTTATACTATTACATGGATGAACCAGGTTTGGTTCCACAGCATCCTCAGGTAAGCTCATATTATGAAGAATTAAAGTGATCAAAAAGTAGTAATAGTACAGTATATTGATGAAAATAATCTTTATAAGAGGTATCACTGCTTTATCTGTTTGAAGCAGATTAGTCAATTTGACATTTAGAGATATCCTATATTTATCATAATAATTACATTTATATTGGTAGAATATACAGAACTGTACTGAATTGTGTGTATTGAGGCAGAAATATGATAGTAAATACTATTGAGGGGATGGATTATGAGCATATAATTATATTAAAGTCCTTAAAAGTTTATTTGATGAAAAAATTTAATATTTTAATACATAATATTTTAATAATAACAGACAACTAAAATAAGTGGATGGTGATGCATGTAGGGGTTGAAAGAGATGCCAGAGATATGTAGGTACACCTGTTATCTCTCTGTATATCATCAGACAATGCGACTACCCAATGGTGATGAAGTGACTGCCCCTACACCAGTGTGGGGGCTAGATATACAATGTGAGAAGGGTACAAACTTGAGCTATGGACCTTGGGCCGACCGCCAGCGTGAACAGCTGTTTCGCTTCTTTTTCCCCCAAGACTACCAAACCATGAAGGTTAGTATATACTGTATATCAGAACCAGGACAGTTAAGATTAGTTCAATTTCTTAGGTAGGTATATTACACCAATTTTGCAGATAAAGCATGTGATTAATAGGTATTTATATTTATTGCATCAGCTGCCCAACCCATCAGTTCCTGGAGAAATTCGTCAAGTGCAGCAGTTTGATGTGAGATTGAACATCCTGGCAGAAGCAACTGTTGACATTCTCTTTTCTAAGGTATGGGTTTCTTTCTTCACCTCCTTGACTACTATATAATTATATACTGTGTTATTGTATTATTTTGTTAATGAGAAAACACTTGGTTTATTAGTATTCCTCCATTCTTCCAATTGAACTGGATTTCACTTAATACATAATTAGCTGTATTACCCAAATCCTTCATTGACTTGAATATTTTTGCCAGGAGGTCGGATCATTCATAAGCAGTACCATATATTAAGAAAATTGGAATAGCTTCGAATGCTCTGATTAGTATTGGTATTGCTAGAGAGTTATATTAATAACATTATAATTTTCAGTTAATTATGCGTGATGGGAAGCAGGAGAACCAGACAAATGCTGTACATATGAATGTACAACGAGGCTCCTATTTTGAAATGACGCTGCCTTGGACTGTTAGTGATGATGGTTATGTCACCAAAATCAATGGCCAGTTCCTCCATGTTGATGCTTCATCCAGTCTTAATGTGAGTTTATAGGCATGTTTGCTTATGGATTACAGTACATTATGTAAGCAGAAATGCCGTGCTGTTTCAGGCTAACTTGGGGAAAAGGATGATCAACAGGCTGATTTTTCCCAAAGTATGAAAATCTTAAGTTACTTCAGACTGTAGAAAAAATTGCTGAAGGAAAGAGGAAAATTTAAAAGTTTTGGGTGAAACTCCAGAGTGATTTCAAACTCTCAGAGAAAAGTGTGCACTGAAAGGAAAGGGGAAAGTCTGAAACTTCAGGGTTGAAAATGCTTTGCCTCCCTGTTTCAGGCCATTCTGAGGGTAAGCTGCAATAAGTCTCACGAGCAAAAATGGGCTATGTGATTGATAATTGGGTGACAAATATCCAAACCTTCCAACTGCCTATACCACATTCAAACATACATGTTTTCCTGATCCACAATTTTCAACTCTGGTGGGTAAAATCACGTAATTGCAGCTTATTTTATCACCTGTTACGTAAATTTGCCTTACACACCTCATCAAATGATAGGGTACTGGGTATGTCAAGTTTGCTTATGTTAGTGATGACTTGATTCTTGATATAGGCATTAATTTTAAGTCTACATATGGAACCAGAACATAAAAAAACAAGATGTTATTTAATTAGGGATTTACCATTTTCTGATTATCCAACAGTACCGTAACTTGCTGGAAGCAGAGACTCTGGACTACCGGGTCAATGTGCACTACCCTAGGGTCTGGAATCATCATCAAACTTGGGATCTCGAGTTTAATGGCTGCAAAGCTACTTACCATTTCCTCTATGCTCACAAGGAATTTTTCCAAGGTTAGCTTTTTCTCAGTATGTACGACAAATTTTCCACATTGGAACTCCCTTCAAGGTGATGGTCACTAGTCCATCACAAAGGAGTTGTTTTATTCTTTGTACGGTGCCTGGGAAAGAGGTTGGTGGACTACTGTTTCCATCCCCCAGATGCCTACCTCTGTTCTGGGATCTCTGTTACTTTAATATTACAAACCTACCCTCTCATTCACTCCTTTGCCCTTTCCTACCCTTCCTCCTATGTTACTGATTCACATGATTTTGCATGTGATCCCAATCATGTACCATAAGCCACACATGAAAAGTGTGTTTCACAAATTAGGATAGATGATAGTACCGGTATATTGTAAGTCACCCACATAGTAGAAGATCAGTATCACCATCTACCATTTAAATCCATACTATCTTTCCACTATCATGCCTACCACTACCATTGACATTCTTCTATTAACATACCAGTTGAAAAATGCACAAAGGATAATATGATATATAAAATATCTGTATGTGGTGTTATGCACAATATACAATGCCCTAGAAGAGTAGTGTAGCATTGCCACATGTGAGAGAGAGGTAAGGTGGAAGGCAAAAAATATTCCTGGATGTAAGATTTGATGGTTAAATAGGCCATCTTCATACTGTACCTGAAACACAACAATAAATATTATTTTTCAACCCAGATATGATTGAGGACTGGTCATCCCGTGTACCCCCTGATCTGCTCCACTTTGTGCCATATTCCTGGAATTTCATCATTCGCATGCAGGAATTTGAACTGATTACCCTTGCTAATGGATACAACTGGGTGGATTGTGAACACCAAGCCAATGGTTAGTATAAATATCAGATGAATAGTTTCAATATTGTAGACCTCAGTCAACTTATCAATAGAAGTGGTTTAACTACCAGACCATACAAGACAATGGTGTAAATAGTTTGTACTTATATTTATTGCATTGTATACAGTTATTGATGTCTATGTATTGCTCCTATTATCCTTTCCTTACTTACCCAAGAGTTTCTTCCCCAATATTTCTGCCACTTTACTATTACTGTTAGGTTGTTTGAACATATGGCAGAAATGCAGAAGGGACATTTTATACAAAAAGTGTAAGGAAATGAAATTGTGAGGCCTGGTATAAGAGGCAGATTACCAGCTTGATAAGTAAACAGGGTGGAGGAGTATGTAAGGGTAAGAAAAATTAATGGATGGGAAAGGTTTTGAACTAGTGAGGATGGAGTGTTGAAAGAGAGAGAACTGGAAATTAATTTATTGATTGAAAAGGAGTCCTGTATATTACACTGTACTTCATATGCATAACAAATTCTGCCTTTACTTTTCTCCTGATGATGTGTTTTATTGACTTTCAGCTCACATAGCATTCTGTGGTGAGCTGTTTGACCTGAGATTCACGCTGCCATTCACTGATTTCCTTCCTGAGACTGTCCTTCTCAAGTTCATCATTGTGGTACAGTATTAGTTATTTTGATTTGGGTAGTGGACTAGTTTTTCTGTGACAGGGTTCATATACTGTATAATGGTCAGATACAGTTTCAATCACAGCCTTGAACAGAGTATGAGTAGCAACCCTATCATGTTGAAAACTACATATTCAGTGTATCTGTGATTTCATAGTTTTTTGGGGTAACTGCAATCTGTATGTAATCAAGACTATTCCTAAAAAATCTGTCCTCTTTATAGTATGACTTAAATTATAGATAGAAGCATTGAGCACTACATATTCTTCACCTCTCTTGTTGGTTTATTTAGATTCAGTTTACCATGGTACTAATGTAGTTATATAGATCTTTTGAATTTTGTTTGTATTCAGGGAGAGAATGTTGACCTGAGCTTGTTCCTGCCACCTACCAACACCTCAAGTAACATCATCACTGCTCTCAGTCGCAATGCCAGATTAATTGAGAAGGAAGACCGTCCAAAACATGCTTTTTCAAGTGAAAAGTGGAGAAAGTTTTGTAAACTCAGGTAAAGTGTAGGTGTATGGTGTGAGTAACAAACAGTTATTTATATTGAACTACATTGGAACACATTAAAGTTGTAATATGCAAATTTATTTGCTAATTTTTATCCGTATTTATCTCAACAGTAGTGGATGGGTGGACTGTTGGCACGTGCCAGAGCTGCAGCTCAGCATCAGCTATACGTATCACCCAGTGCCCCCTGTGGGTCCCTCACCACAGGCTAATGTATCCACCCCAGAGAAGGAGGAACTGTTACTTTCACCAATTAGGGCTCCTCACAGAAAAAAGTCACCCATGGAGATTATAAAGGTGAAATAAAGTCATGATTAATGACATTACTGTACTTCTATTGCTCAGATGTAATACATTGAGGTGGATTAAACACAGAAAATGTAGAATGAGGTATTTATGAAGAAGGTGCATGACAGTCAGTGAGATTGGGGGACCAGGTGTGAGAGGGAAACCAACGATTAGATGGGTGGAAGACAACTTGAAGGATAGGAATGGGAGGGTGTGAGCAAGAAGGAAATGCTGGAACTGGGAGAACACTAGACTCTTCTGTAATGGTTAACACTTTGGGGAAGTTGCTGGAGTAAAAGAGGTGTCAAGGCTGTAGATATACCAGTATGGAAAACTGTGAATGATATGTGCCTAGAGGGGGTCAATAATCAAGATATTAACTGTGAATATTTATTGTCATCTATAAAAATGTAACTATAGGCTAAGCAACAACAGATTCTCTAAAGCTTAAAATCGTGTCTCTATGTCAGTGTTTTTTTTTTCTCTACAGAATCTCACTCCAGAGCAGTTTGATCCCACTTCTGTGACTGCGGATTGCATAAATGTGGACCTGCGCATAACAAAACCATCAGAAATCAAGTTATATGGGTCTGTTCTTCGAATGTTCATAAATTTGAAAGTGAGTTGATGGGTAATGTATTATTGATTGGTAGGATAGGGTTTCCATAAAAAAATATACAGTATATAACCACAATGACAATGAGTAAGGGAATATGGCTAAAGATTTTGAATTATCAGAATTTTCATGGAAATCTCATTGGAATGAGTATTCAAACTTTTAAAGTGTAGTATTCTACATCATCCTGTGTAAACTACAATGATATTATTTGAATATTTTCAGGAAAATATATTTGGTGAAGATCAAAAATTTACTGACATGAATCAAACCCTACTGAAGAAGGAGAATCCAGCTGAAGTCAGTCAACCTGAGGAATCTAAGTCCAGTAGTCTGGTAGAAGACAAAAAGTCTGAGTTTGATTGTCGCAAATATCGTCAGTTTGCAGTTACTGTTTACCTAGACATACAGAATGTTTTGGGACACTTATTAAAGGTAGACAAGCATTTTAATTCTTTCTACTATGCAATATGTAAAGGCAATTAATGAAGGCCATATCATCTCCTAAAACTTCATTTCCATTTTCTTTAATCTTTTCTTTTGTTTGTTTATTATTTTTTGAGGAATGAGTGAGTGGTAGTGGTGGTTGTTGCCACCAGAAATGTCTTTACTGATGGCATAGATTATATTAGCTTTCTTCCTTAATTTTCTTTGTACTACAGTGTAGTATTACCATATTATTTTGTTGTGTTATAATTATTGATCTAAGTAACAGAAAGTAAGGTTAGTGAGGAACAGAGGGGTTCAGGAAAAGTAGGGGATGCATAGATCATATCTTTAGATTCAAATTAACAGTAGGGAAATGACTTGATATTACTGTATGTATATCACACACACTGTCAGGAGTTTCATTTACATTTGGGTACTCACACATAAAATATATGAAATTTCAGGCTCATATATTAATCCTTCTTTTGTATTGTATGCATTACACCCTGGAACACCAGGTGATTTAGATTAATTGCCAGTCTATAATTTCATATACAATACAGTACTGTACTTCCTGGTTGTTCCATCATTTCCTCTCCTATGAAAATAAGGTTTGAGATGCAGGGTAGGTGGACAGTATGTAACAAGTCTCCCTAAAAAAATTTCCTTCAGGATTGCACAGAGCAGGACCCTCCATGTCCAACAGTGGCTCTTGACCGTCTGATCTTTGAGATGAACAAAAGGTACTCTGAGACACAGCTACAGGTGGTGGTGTCTCCTCTCATCCTCACCACCTCTGATGACCCCAACCACCAGCGACCGTCAGCACACCAACACCTACACACTGGTTTCCTCATGCTGTCGGGACTCCAGGTATACTATACTTACAGATAATTTTAGGCAGATGGTACAGGCTTAAAGAGTACTTACGGTATCAATTATTTTTTCTTTAATTTTGTTATATGGCCACTAGAGGAGTTTGTGAATAAAGGATAAAGAAGGTAGAAAGAGCCTCATCAACATCTAACCTCATGAACAGAAATGGTGATACTGATGATTCATTATACCTGTACAGTACAGTGATGTGCAGTACAGTAATTGGTATGCACATTAATTCATTCATATCTTTTCCAGATGCGGGGTGATGCCATGTTCAGTGCTGAGGAACGTTCCTTGGATGAAGAAACACTAGAGTATGCCTGGTTGGTGGAACTCACAGTTGGCACACTCAGCGGCAAACTCACAACCCCACAGGTGAGGCTAGATTTTTCATTATTTGAGTCCCGGGATATTGTGAGTATTATTAAGACTAGGATGTGTCTTGTATCATGGATGTGAAGTGAGGCAGCAAAGTTATGTGATTTTTTTTTTAGCCGAGGAAAGATGACCTCCCAAATTTTGAAAACTTGTCCTGGATGTTGTACTTCGACTGGCTTATAACAAGAGGGTGAGATTGCAAAATATTGAACTATGATTAATTGTGGCCAGTGATGTATCAATACTGTCAGTGGTATCAGTTTCACACCTAACTGATGCAGAAGAAGTGCACCAAACTTCATTTTGCCGAAGTTGGTACATTAGGTAGGGGGCATCTTATCAACCATCATCAACTGTATTCTTCCAAAATGGGTTATACACTAGGTCTGTGGCCTTTGTCCTCATCTTTGTTAATATAAAAAAAAAAAAAAAAAAAAAAAAAAAAAAAAGTGATGAACTAGAATAGCTTGCAACATGTTATGCAAGTTATTCACCAATGCAAGGTGGTAACTGCATAACCTGGGTAGCAAAGGTACAAAAAGGTGGCCATGGAAGAAGAGTCTCCAGTAATCCCTCCTAAATTGGTCACACAATTCACTTCCAGTCAATTCCCCATCCATACACTCACCTCCCAAGAGCAGTTACAGATTTATCATAGCAGCCCTTTAGGCAATGTTGAAGAGTGAAATATAATCTATTTCCTTGAATAATCTGTACAACACTTTTGATTTACATTCTTTATTTTCTTTAAACAGTTGCAGAATATAATAACAGCCCTGGAAGCATTTGTGTTTACGGTAGAAGATGCAGAGAACTCCCTGAGACACCCAAGACCCTACTTATACTGCTATCATGGAACGCCCCAGCCACAGTGCCCACAGACCACCTCAGAGCACTTCTGTCCTACCACAGATACCATCAAATACAAGATGGTCCGTGCCTCACTGGATGGAATTTCTCTAAACCTAGTTGAGAGTGGGACTATTCTCTGTTTCCAAGTAAGTTTAACTGAGTGGCATTCTTTATTTATCATGGATAACACAAAAACTTCAAGTACTGTACTATAAATTACACCTGGGCACATTACTGTATTTCAGGTGTTCCCAATCCGAGTGGCAACTTGCAACTTACATGGACAACACACACGGTCAGGCATCACTGCACATATCAAGAACATCAGTGCCCGTAACTTCATCACTACACAGGATAAGGAAGGAGGAGGAGGAGGTCGGGGAGGAGGTGGTGGTGGGGGAGAGGCGGCATCCATGTGTGGCACTTCCACCAGTGGGGTCGGAGTTATTGGAATGACAGATGACACGTGGCTGGAGGCAGCAGCTGTTACATTGGGGCCAGTTTACATTGATGCTGCCACTAGCATGGATGTACTGCATCATGACACTCAGCTCATACAGCACAAGTATGCTTTAACAATATGTATTGTTAAATGTATATATTCGTTATAAAGTAGTAATATCCCAATCTCCACTCTAGATGGTTCCTTTAAGTTGGACAGACCTTTGCAGTGTACTGGGTAGCCACAATTAAGTTTCTTTAATTTTTGAATATTTATATCTATTGATAAATTGATAATTTTCTTGCTTTTGAAAATATTGTAGTGAATGTAGGGTGAGTTTATCTTTTATAAATTTCTTGTCAGAATTGCCTCTCCTCATACTTCTCATTATCCCCTTGCCTTCCCTGCTGATCCACTGTTGTGTAACCTGGTGTCTGGCAGGTTTCTGAAGCAGCATGACAAGAAGACCAAGAGGCTGTGGTTCTTATGGCCACAGGAGGTAACAAAGGTGTCAACACAGGTATTTGGCAAGTGTGGCTGTGTGGGTGGCTGTGCTTTCTTTGGATGCAACAGGAATGGTCTATCCTTCTTTAAGCCCAGCAAACAGGACTTTTATAATGGATTCAACATTGCTCAACTCAGGTGATTTTATAAAGCTTTCATAATAAAGTCTTTCTGAATTTTGGTAGGGATTTGATAACTATAATCAGCAGCCACAACATGGGAAGGAAAAAGAAATGTGAAGTTACAGCTAGTGTTTATACTGCAGCATAATACAAAACATGTGAATAAGAAAGAATCCTGATAGATATTACTGTACATAAATGCTAATAACTTTTAATTGAAAATTCAGAGAGGTCTACAACTTATGTGGGGGATGTTGCTAACATTTCATTTTATTAAACAGTATTTTAGTTCCAAATAATTCCTAAAGCATGTCTTCAGAGCAGTATGGTAGGTATATAAAAGAGATGAATGTATTTGGAACTAGCTATATACTGTATATTTAATGCTGTATTTCAGAGTGAATGAGCCAGGTGAAGGTCCTGGGTATGGGCAAAGTATTCTTCAAGAAGGACAACTTGTGTTCCAAGTAGAGGCCTATACTGCTCTAGGATTCTCATTGTATGAGCCACAAATAGGTTCTAGCAAAGATCACTATGCTCTCAGCTCTGGGTATGTTAAAAGTGCATCTCCAGCTACCCCAGCTGATGCACATGCCTTGAAAACTGGTACTGCTCTTCATCACACAATCTCTGATGCACATGGCATAGATCGACTCAACCCACGGCACAACTTCCAACGAGAAGTTTCAGTCACTAGTCATGATTCTAGTCTCCACATGACTGAGGTAGAATCCCGAGGCTCTGGAGGCACAACAGACTCAGCCACATTGCCTGGAACAAGCAAGGATGTGGTGCTTGGTGTCCCAGGGGGCAGTGAAGGACTCTCAACTCCTGGTAGCCTCTCAGATCTCCGTCGCTCAGTTGACAATGTTGGCCCCAGCCGGCAGAGTAAGATGCCATCTAGTCTTTCCCTTCAGACAGAACTACCACTACATGCTGCTAGTGGTCACAGACTTTCTGTGAGTGGAATGCGAGAGTCAAATTCCCGGCAATCACTCTCTAGTCAGCAGAGTTTGTTGACAAGTATCCAGCGGACTGTATCCGTTGGAAGTGAGACCCAGTCAGAAGCTTTCTTTTCTGCTGATGAAGATCAAGTAAGTAAGGTAATTGTCATGCTTTGTTGTAAGGACAATAATTAAATAGTTATGTAGCATACATCATTTGTTAGCCCTGTGGGCCCAGGCTTTATCAAAATAGGCTAACATAACCCCTGCCTGTTGTAGAAGGCATCTAATTTTGAGTTGGTGAAAGTCATTCAGCTGGAAATTTTTTTGGCTCTAATTCAAATGATGGGTTTCAGCACAATAGCCCCCAGTCCCCGGCACCCTATAGATAAGAGATTGTAGAAGAGACCCGTTAAATGTTTAATCCTATGAATGAGAGCCACAGATGTAGAATTGAGAATGATAATAATGAGAGTACAGTATGCATATTTTATAAAAGAACTCTACACAAAATCCATCTAGCACATTACTTTAAATATTTTTTTTATACACTAGGTTGTATGAAATGTAAGAGCATATAAAACCTTAAGGACTGCATGTACTATATTTAGATTAATTTATATTTTGTATTATTTATTTGACAGATGACAGTGATTGGAAATGGAGAAAGCAGCCTGTCACGTATGTCCTCTCAGCAGAGTCTCCCTCCTGTACCTGAAGATCTACAGCAACCTTACCATGATCCACCATCCAGCAACACATCCACTCCACCAACTCCACACAATGACACGGCACCTCACACACTTAGCTCAAACAGTCACTATAGGTTAGTATTATTTATCCATTATGAAGTTCACTCCTTATACACAGGTAGTTCTTTAAACAAAGTTTATAATAATAATAATTGATAATATTAATAATAAGAATTAATGATAATTCCTGTAATACAGATTGGGACAGGCATTCCTCAGTTCCCTTTACACTTCCATACTTCCACACTTAAGCCCAATGTGATTTTCCCTAATAATCTTATGACCTATTTATCCCACAGTAATCTGTCTTTGATATTCTCTTCCATGTTCACATCCTTACACATATTTGTTTCCAGAACTATTACACATCCCTTATTGATTACTTTATGTATCTATATTTTAGTAGTGCTGATGAGGGCCGGAGACCTGGGCCAAGATCTGGCAGTAGGAGCAGTAGGAGTCAAAGTGACAGCAGCTGTAGCAGTAGTAGTGAAGAGAGCCTATGTGCAGACCACAGCCAGGCATCACTCATTCCATCTGGTGGATCCGAGTCTTCCAAAGGTGTGGAGAGTGACCGTCCTGCTCGGTCCCGCAAAAAGACCAACAGAATACAGGTAAATTATAGTGATCTCTTAGTAAAGGGGTGATGCAAAATATTATTAAAAATCTAGGCAATTCCTTGAGTTATGCAATATCTTGGCTGTCTGCCCCTACTCCCAAAATAGATAAATAGATAAGTATGTTAAAGGTAGAACAGGGTAGGAAAGCTAATTGCCTATTTTTGGCAGCTACAGAAGGGTTGTTATTCTGAGTGCATAATTTGGCATAATAATTGATTTAACACTTCTTTTTTATTCTGTTAAGGCTTCCCTTGACTGCAGTGGAGACAGCAGCTCAGAAGTGGGTAGTGTTTCCAGCACTTCCTTCATATCGGCAGTGTCTTCACAGGAGGACATTGCACTCGTTGACCTCCATATGCAGCTCAATAAACCAATTACAGAGTCTCCTCTTCTCATGACTTCTTACATCAATCACATGACACAGGTTGGAAAGTTCACAAGATGGTATGAGTGCTTTGTTACATGATAACTTTTTATTATAGTATTTTAGGGGAAGAATAAGATGTGAATTGTGTTTGATTATTAATTTTTTTTTTTACTGTATAGTACATTAGTGGACTCTAGTTTCATTCAGCCATGTACACTATTCTTAAAGTCTTTGTTAAATGACAGTGCAATCATAATCAGAATTGTTCCTACCTTAAGTAAGACATCAGGTTAAAATTGAGTATTATGATACATCAACATTGCTTCATTGTTAGGTGGGTTCTTATATCTGTTGAAGAAAACAGAAAAGCATGGCATAGTAGTTCCATATATGTTTATCCTCATATTGAAGTAAGTACAGTAGTATTAAAAAGAATCATAAATATGCTGGGGTGATACATTCAGTAATGAAAAGCCTGATATACTTCCTTCACTCTGGTCTGTTATATTCCCTCAATAGTTGCGTTGCATCAACTGGGATACGCCTGCGCCTACCTTTCACACGAGACCTCGACAGTCTGGAACTTCTGAGTGCCCTACACCCATTCTGGAAACCATTAGTGAGGGGTTCACTGCTATCCGCATGGTGGAAGAAGGACGTCATGGTCTTCCTCCGCGTCCTTCTCCACCCCCTCCCTCTGGTCGCACCCCTTCACACCCTTACTCTTGGGACACCCCCATCTTCACCTGGGGAGATGCACCACAGGAGGAACAGCAACAGTCTCATGAAGATACACAGGTGGGTGTTGGTAATGGCAGTAGTAGTGTTGGTGGTACTGTATACCCTTGCTTTAGTTGCCTTTTGTAAATTATTCTTGAAGAATTATTATGTTATCATAGACATTAATCACAGTCCTTTTAATATAATTGTGTCACTTCACATTCTATGCATTAGGAAAATTGACCATATTTGTAGAAACAAGTCCATAATTGTCTTTTTTTCATAATTATACACTCATTTTTAATGTAAATATTAATCTTAGTCATAATGCCCAAATTTTGCTTCAGGTTGGTTGCATGATAAAAAACAACTACAGTGCTTCCATCCATCCCATCCATGGTCTGCCCCTCCCTATTCCTCTTATGACCCTATTTTTCTATTCATCATTAACCTCCCCTTCTTCATCATTTCAAGAATAGTGAAAGCTTGAAATTTTCTGTAATGAACACTAATGTATATGACTTACAATTTTTCTGCTTCAGGATGTGGTAGGTGGTGTGTGTGATGCTAACACAACTCGCACCACAGTGGTCATCAAGCTCAAGAAGGATGTTGATATTATGCTTTCACCCATGGCACTGGAGTCAGCTCAACTTTTCCTTGAGGTATGGCCACGACATTAATGATGCAATTTTATGCATAATTTGCCAAATTTTGTTATTTTTCCATAAACATTTTTAGTTTTTTGCTGAAAGCAGTAATATTTTTTACTATGACAAGGAATCAGGTAAATTTCATATTGAAGAGTATACAGGTTAAGCATACTGTATATGAAGCACTTGGAGAATGAATAAGTGAAACTCAAAGTGTGATGCATGGATGGATGTCCATCAGCGAAGCAAGAAAGTGGATGAACCTGATTGTTTCCAGATATAATTGCATACTCATAGCACACTTTTTCTACTTTTGTAGGCTCTAACCCCAATAATGGAGAGCTTACATCCACTCTCCATAGTCAACCAAGCCCACATGCGATCACTAGCCACAGTAGCTGGACAGAACACTCTCAAGAAGAAGCGCTATATGTATTGGGCACGCCTGAGGGACAAGAAAGTGGCAGGCACCCCAGAGCAGTCTGCCATCTTAAGTACCACCTACCAAGAGAGCTGCTTCCAACAGATGCAGGGCCAGGTCACTGTTCCTAGGGTAAGGAAATGCCAGTTGTGTACTCTCGTATTTTATGTCATATTGCTCTGTCTGGAAATACTAGTGCATTACAGTACAGTATAGTGAATATGACATATTAAATGGTAAATACAGTATTGAAGAAGTTAAATCAGTCCACAGTACTTTTTCACCACTGCTATCTCCCTATATCTTGGCTACGGGCATTGTCTTCCTTAGATTAATGGTCCTGTCACTAGAAGAAGTTGTGGTAATTTTTAATTCATAAAATTATCACCTTCATAAATACATTACAATGATATAGTATACATGCATATATCAACCGTACAGTACCAACTTCCTTGGGACATTTATGATATTATAAGTTTATTAGTGGAGGAAACAGCATTCATTTAGTTGATTGCCTTGGATGACATTTAAAAATTTACATGTTTACTCGTATGATATGTGACATTACTGTATGTAGGTGAATGTGACACTGCTACAAGCATCTGTGGTGGAGGAGGTAATTTCTTTCTCTGCGCTGGACAACATTCGAGACCTGACCTGTGTGTCCCTGGCTTCTGTGTGTCTGGACAATGTTAGTCTACAGTTCTACGCAGGTCACCAGTCAAAAAAATCTGTCCAGATGTACATGAGGAACCCACATGATCCTGTTATTCAGAAAAAGGTCAGTTTAATTATTATAACGGTCATCTTATCCTTTCTGTTGCTTGTGAGCATAAGAGAGTGTATTCCAATCCTTGTATATTGAATGAAAAAGAGGAGAGGAGGAAATTTACCTCCATCCTTTTCATACAGGTGATACAGAACATGCAGGGTTAGACACTCCTCAGGGCAGATAGTGTGCCAGTCTCCATGGAAGGGATTAGTGAACACTGAATATATCTCATTTCCACCAAATTCATGGCTAGAAAAAGCCTAGAGCTTTTCTAACTGACAGCCACTGAAACTTTGCTACTGGAATGGCTAAATAGATTAAATGAACAAAGTTTGTGGAACCACTCAAGTGGCCTAGGCTATAGGACTTCAGGGGTTAAAAAATTAGCCATAAGGAATACCTTTACATTATATTGATAAAAGATTGTGTTCTTGTATGACCATTACCAGTTGGTAGGTATAGTAATTGAATTGTAGCTTTAACAGCTTATGATATTTCAACATACACTGATTTAGTTTAACTTCCTATAAAGAGCAAGTCAAAGACACGTCAGACTGTTGACCTCCTCGCTGAGCCAGTGTACATTGAGACCTCAGAACGGCAGCAGGAGGAAAAAATGGCATCTGTGAATGTGAGCCGAGTCCATGTGCAGCTACGAAGACTCAAGAATGAGAGTGCTCTTCTCAAGGATGCTAGTGTCACTGCCATACCCAACCATCGCTCAAAGGTAAAATTCATTTGTATTTTGCTGTAGGAGTATCAGATTAGGTACCTTGTTAAAATGTACAGTATATACGGAAACAATTATGTACGTATTGGATAAAATATTGCATAATTTATTGCTTTCAGTTTTAATCTTTATGCCACACTTCCTCTAGCCTGATGATGACATGAGTGTCCTGTCAAAATAGCAACACTATAGAATACAATAATTTATGTTACCAAATTGATAAGATTACTGTATGTCTCAAAGCATATCTTGCATCATCTTTTGTGCAGGTGTTATTCAGCTTCCGACGATGTGCGAGAGGAGAGGAGGGAGACAATGAAGGTGCTAATGGTACACCTGTCATGGAGGATGACCGCATGGGCTTCATTATGTTTGAAGCTGGCCTGGAGAATGTTGCACTCAAGTCAGTATACCAGAGCTGCATTTACCTTAGGAATGTTGTGTTTATTTGTTCATGAGAATGTTGCACAACTACCATACTTGTAAAATCTCTCATTAATTTATCCTTAGGAATGTTGCATTTAAATCAATTCAGTAGTACAATACATGCTCAGCTCTCCCTGTACTGTCCTAGAAAATGTTGCACTCAGGTTAATGTATACTGTACTGTTGTTGATACCATACCTTAAACATAGCTTTTGCACTCAAGTTAATCTACCACAGTTGCATTATGTTAAACATTTTCATTATTTCCCCAGAGAATGTGCTATAATTTGCATTACAGATACTTCCTCAAAGAAAATTTAATTTTTATATTACATTTATAAGGGGGCCCAGTCAGTTAATCTGCCACTGGCTTATTGAAATCAGTAAAAAAATATAATTTTTAAAAATTATGTATTGTAGTACAGTACTAGATATATATTGGTTCTTGAAACTTATGCTACATTGAAATTAACTTTCATATCAGGGCAGTAAAAAGGAAAGGATTTGAACAGCAGAATGAAGGATGTAACCAGCAAGAAGGTGGTTATGGTGGAGGTGGCGGTGGTGGTAATACTGCTTCAGCTGGGAGTGGTGGTGGTCCCAGCACTGGCTCAGCCCCAGGCACTGCCACTGCCACAGAACCCCATAAACCACCCCAGGACTCTCACAAAGACCAATGCTCTGCCTCAGCTTCTCAAGTGTCAAACATGTCCAGCCATTCAGGAGTTCCACACTCTGCCTCCTCAGCCAATGGTAGCATCAAGGAAACTCCCAATACTCAGGTAATAGTTAGTGGTTTCTTTTTCCCTGATAATTTCCTCACTTTGGTCAGACTGGATATTTTTTCTGCATGAGCAAACTATGTTTGTTCATATTATAACACTTGTGTAGCTCTAAGTACATTTATTCTGTAATCTAGCAGTATATTTTATATCTTCTACACTTAAAATATAATTTGTTAGATATGGTGGGGATATGATCTGTTTAAAGGCAGTTTTTTGTATGAATTGCATGTGTATGTCTGTTTGTGATTTTTTTTTTTGTTTACTGCAGGTGAAGTGTGACAAGAGGGATATAACTTCCTTTGTTGGAGAGCTAAGAACAGTGTGGTTTAATTTTGCTGCTCCACCACACACGCCTTTCACTAAGAAGATTGATTATACCAGGTAAAGACAGAACTGTGAATATTAAAGAAGTATAGTACTGTACAGTACAATAGTTTATTAAAATTTGGATTTGCATACTGTACTATTTATAGGACATGTAAATTAATCAAAGATTATGATATACTGTACTTCAGACTTGACTGGAATCTGCTGAGTACTGCATCTCCCTCAATTAATGCCTGGATGAACCCAAGTGATCGTCTCACTGTGGCCGTCAGTCTGTTCCAAAATGCATCTGAAAGTCGCCGTCTGGGTGTTATGGCCTCATTGATGGCAGAGGCTCTGGATGTGCCGAGTATTCATGTCAATCCATATTCTGAAACTTTGGTAAGTACATGTTAACCTATTCGTCAGTGTCAACTCAGGCAGTGAGACCAAACTAAGCTTAGCCTGAAACAGTTGAGATTCAGACCTTGAGAACGAGATGTTCATTTACTGAACATTCCAAAATTCAGGTGCACAGCTAATCTGCAGTATTCTAAATGTACTGTAGTTTATCTACTGGCAGTGTATTGATAATTGGTTGTGTGTGTTTATAATGAATTGGAGTAATATTATCCTTAAAGACATGCAGATTCATGCACTATGACCATCTACCATCTCTTGCCTTTTGACTTCATCCATTGTTCCATTTAAGAAAATTATTTTCATGTATTCCATTCCAGCATCCATGACAAAGTCCTATAATTTTTCCTTGATAAAAGGAGCCACTCCATGAACTTTCAAGATAAAACTATTGTAGATTGCCAATCCTAACACACCCTGCTCCTAGTGAGCACAAGTTTTTTTTGTCTGCTTCATTCAATTCCAATCCTTGTCTTTTTACATAGTCAATGCTGTGTGTAATTAATAGGAACAAATATCAGTGGGCTGGTGATTGACAAAATATCATTGAAGAAAAGTAATAAGATTGCTGCTAATTTAGGACTTAGAATATGACTTACTGACTCCACCAAGCATAATTTAACCAAACTCTTGCTTCCAGAACAAGTTGTTACCACTTAGTCAGACACTGCAAGAAGACCCGTCTTGCCAGTTGTGTACAGTGCTGCGCCGCTATGTGTTGCAAGCACAGTCACAAGTCATTGAAGGCAATCTAACTCCTCCACACATACCTGAACTTGCCACCCTCAGACAGGTAAAGTACAGTAGTGAATAAATGGCAACTAAAGTTCTCTGTAACAAACTGCCTCAGTCTATCTCTCCAGTAAAACTGAACCATACTCCGCAGCCGGTATACTGTATTCATTTTGTGCACGTAGCACTAAATATCCGCATTCATAATTGATCTCTCTGGGAGACATATCAGAAATGACTAGTTTGTAACAAGCCAGTGGGTTCATGACACCATGAATTGGAGTAACAGCAGGAATAATAAAAATGAAACTATTATCCCGTCTTTCAGATGGTGTGTCCAACCCTTCCATAATACTTGGCTCTTGAATTTAATATATTCTTGCTTTCATGAACAAAGTAACCTGAATAAAATATGTAGCCTTTGCTGGAATCTCCTGTGGATATTTTTTCAATGTCATATTGAGTTAGTGTTAAAGTTGAGTAAGGTGTGGACATAGCCTAATAGTACTGTACTGTCCATGTACTTGCCACACCCTGCTCAACTTACTGCCGTGTAAGCAGGGGGGTTGTATGCTAGTTGTAGAGTGATATCTCATTTAATCATTGAATTCCATCTTGTTATTTCTCTGTAATGTATAAATACTTTATTCTCTTATTAGGTAGCATATGACCTTTGATGTAATATCCAGAACTAATATGACATTTGTTTGTTCATTTTCAGGGTGTTGTGGTATTGAGCCGTCAGTGGAAAAATGCACTATATATGCCACTTTTAATGGAGCAGACATTTAGAAATAAGCAGACTAGGCCGACTTACACTTACCGGTGAATATCTTGATAACACATGTATGAAGTTAAAGCTCGAAAACATTTATTGCTGTTCTTTATAGTCATAGCTGTGTCAGTAATGTTTCTTCTACAAAGATAGATATCCAACATTTCCACCATAACATCCCTTGGTGAAGTGTTCCATGCTAAACAGAAAATATTCAGATTTATCTATACAGGCATCAAATGAAGTATATAAGCAAGAATTTTGTCTATGTTTATTTAGAATTTTTGTTGTAATGCTATAATATGTGCATGCAGTACAGGTATTATCTTGCTGCTTCTAGATTCCCCACTCCTTTATATTTCTATTCTTTTGTATGTTTTTCCTACTTTCTCATCTCATGGTAAATCTGCCCCAATGAATTTCCTGACATTTTATTTTTGTTTGATGTATTAATTTGACTTCTCTTCAATTTTATAATATTCTTACATAACCCCCTATTTTATATTTTTTTTTTTTTTTTTTTTTTTTGCAGGGCGCACACACTTAATGAGGGCCGAGCAATGCCCAAATTTGACCCCAACCTGATAACTGGGGAAGTGACTGATGAAAAAACCACCCTACTTGATGCTGAAGGTGGATCACTTCACTCCCGTCCTGCACGTGGTATGTCCTCACGTCATTATCTTTAGTTTCTTTTCTGTTTTTTAGTTGACATTGCTATTTAAACAAAAGCAAGAGGAGTACATGAGGGAGAGGAATGTGAATGGAAGGGGAGGGCTTGTCTAAGTAAGGAGGGAGATATGAAGACTTCTCTGCTATGGCCACCCTCTTGTGGGAAGCAAGGTGTCTGAACTATAGGTAGATGGTGGAGAGTTTCATATAGGTGTGTGAACGCTGTTGTTTGAAGGTAAATATGTGTAAAAGCAAAGTGATAATGGTAGAGAGGGAAAAGGAATCAGTGTGTAATTGTAACTGGATATAGATAGCAAGAAAAACTAATAACTTTGGCTTATAATGTTGTTATTAATTGCATTCCACTCCTTAGAATCAGATGGTAGCGGAAGTGTGGGAGGGGAAGATGTGACTGATGGTGTTTTGAGTTCTGAGTCAACCCAGCTTCCTCCTCGCCGATCTTTACCATCCTATCCTCCACGCTCCTCTCGTGCCTCAGTTATCCTTCCTGTATTGAATGCAAACTTCGATTCTCCTGGAAGGTAAGAAAGCAATGTAGGGAAGATGTTTCTAGCTGCAGTTCAGTCAATTTACTATGTGTGTTCAGATGGGATTGTATTGTACATTCTTGTGCTGTAAATATGATGACAACACAAAATTAATCATTATGATAGTAAGTTTATTTAAGGGATATAGCTTTAAAGTGAGGTAATATGAGATAATAATGTTTAATGAGATGATTTGAGAGATGCTGTTTTACAGAACATCAGAAGTAATATCCTTGTAACTGTACCTTAACTGTATAATATAACATTGCCCCATAGTTTGTCAGCTTTTATTGCATGTGTAATGGAAATGGGTTAGATAAAGGAAAATATATAAAATCTTTGCAGGTTCCAGTTCCCAAAGCTAGGTGGAGGTCTGCCATTCCTTCGAAGTGGTGGAGGTGGTCCGAGCCAGGGAGTACGAGGGGGCACAGGTAGGGTCGTCATCAACCATTGTTTTGTTCACTTCAGTACAAAAACTCTCCTAAGATATTTAATGCTCCTCTTTCCACTGTCCATGAATTCCAACACACCTTGGCAAATCCTCTTATGTCAAAGACCATACTATCTTGTTTAGTTTCTTTATGTATCCCAAGGTGGCCAATGAGTTACTCTGAGTACTCATTTGTGATCAGTCCTTTGTATAACATGGCCTGGACAAGTTTACTTGTTTGCTTTTAAAAATAACTTGAATTTTTTGGGTTCCCTAGTTCTTGATCATTTCATCTTATCTCTCCATATTATTTCTTGTCTGGACAGGTGTTGGAGGGGTAGATAACCCTAATACAAGTGGAGGAGGTGGTGGAGTGGGTAGTAGAAGTTCTGGACTAGACCAAGATTCATCTTCAAGCCTGGAGGAAGGTAGAATAGATGGAGGGTCAGGGTTAGCTACCCCTGGCCGGCCACCTGCCGTCCGCTGTGAAAAGGACCATGAGAACCTTTACAACTGGATGGTACGACAGCAGAAGTATGCAACACGCCCTGCTTTGTCCTTTAACCAGGTTTGTACAGTTTTCTCTCTCTTTCTTTGTCTTTTCTCATTCTTGTGTTTGTGTCTTTGTTTCACCTATTTCTGTTTAATTGCATGGTTGTTATTTCAGTTTGTCTTTTCAGCCTGTCTTTTCTCATTCTTGTGTTTGTGTCTTTATGTCTCGCCTATTCCAATCTACTTTCATGGCTGTTAATTTAGTTTTTCTAATTGTTTCTGTTTATGTTTTTCTAGAAATATGCAACATGCCCAGCACTATCCTTCACTCAGGTTTGTACACCTGACACTTTTGTTTTTCATATTTTTATGCTTGTAATGAAAAATAAGCAGGCAATGTAGAAAATAACACCATTCAAGATAGCATATCTAGATAGGAAAAAAATATAGTACAGTACAGTGCAGTAATTTTCTTAAGTCTGATGTTGCCTACTATTAAATGAATTGATATTCTGAAGGGAAAGTGTGTAGCTAAATTAGTTTGATTTACATGAACAGTTACTACAATCAGCAGTTGTATTTATACAGTATATATTTAATCATTCATAGACTCACCAGTATTCATATGAATTGTGCCTACACATTTTTGATACAGAAACATTAAATCATTTACAAGACTTTTAGCAATAAAAGAAGTAGATGATAACTGTTTTTAGTAATTAATTTAGAAAGACATTGTATAGAGCATGTTGGATTATTATGAAAATGTTGTTTAACAATGCTAATTTCTTATGGAAAATGATAATTTTAGTAAAAAAAAAAAAAGCCATATTTGGAGTTGCTTCTAGAAATTTCCGATGTTCGAGGATATAATTAATGTTCTACCTTTAGTTTAATAGTTTTCATCATTACACTCTTTGATATTTGTGCTCGGAGAGATTTCCTTACTGCTAATAAATTTGGTTTGCTTTCTTACTCCAGGGAGAAAAACTCCACCCAGTGAGCGACAATGAAAGTGAACGAGAAGAGCACCAGCCACCAGCCAAGGAGCCCCTAGAGCCCCCACAGAGTGCACACTTCTTGGAGGCTCATGTCATATTTGAACCTCTTCTCTCAGCCATTGGAGTTATTACACAGCAGGTACTTTTGTAATTGCTTCAATTATTACTTGAGTTGACTACAGATATACTGTACTAATATATCTATTAATTTTTGTGATGTGTAACTTCATAAACAGATTATAGAATATATTACTGTTGAACTTGTTGAGTATGATGCTCCTTAGGTGAGGCTGTTTCTTGATATGGGATGTTCGTTGCCAGCAGTTGAGAAAAATAGAATTCCCATTTGATTATTTAAACTGTCAAATAAATAGATATTTAGAGGTTCTTTACACCCCCTTGAACTTAGTCACATACTATAGGTTGACAAGACCATAAACGAGTAAAATCTGAATTAAATTAACTCATAAGCAACGCCTTGCATTTTATTTTACCATGCTATGGAGGAAAGCTAGACTGATGTACATGACACAGAAAAGACCCTATTGACCAGGAGGCAGATTAGTTATTCTACTTTTTATCCTAAGGTTAATGGTGGTGCATTGGAGCAACTGGGATCCAACGTGTCCATCACCGGGAGTGTCGAAACTTTACGTGTTGACATAATCGAGTCAGAGGCATCCAAGCTGAATCGAAAGAAGAGGAAGACAGGGCTGCACCAAGGTAACACTGTCGCCAACTCCTCAGGGGATACCAACGGGGATTCAGACACTGGTAGGTGGTGCAGAGGCATTGATGGTGAAACTGGACTTGTGGTCATAATCAAGAACAATATCATTGTATGCTGAAAGCTTTTGAACTCAATGGCTGCATTTGTTGGTTTGTTGGAAATTACATTGTTTTAAACATATTATCAAGAATGATTTGAGGAAAAAGGAGTTACAATATCAAGTGTAAATTATGAATTCGGTATTATTTTTAATACTTTAATGTACCAGTAATTGTAAACCATTATGTTTCTTAATAGTTTATGTGGAGCTTCATGGTATTTCAACAAATTATGCTCATTAGGTTAAAGAATCTTTGGTCATACGGTAATTCTGTTCTTTGATATGGCTCTTAATTGACCCTGACCTGCCTGCCTCGCACCTGTCTCAAGCATCTGCCTCGCCAATTTTCCTGGAAATCTACTGATTGGTGCCTGAGGTGCTCTGGCTGGGGACTGCTCTGAGCACACTAATTGCACAATGTTGCCCTGCTACACTATACCCAATCTGTCTTACAATGGATGTTTGGTTAGGAGATGTGTATCAATTTGTACACCTGCCCATTGTTCCATCTGATAGTGTTAACATTGTCAGTGTTCTCTTTTCATGAGTAGCGATCCCAGGCAATGGTGAAGTATGATAACACTATGCTTAAGAATGGGGAACAGGAGAGTTGAAAGGTGTATTCTTCTTTAAGAGGAATGACAACAATAGTTGTGCCAAGAGGAAATCTAGAAGATTTAATTTAATGATATTTTAACAACATTATATGTTTCTGGAAGCAGATATTTAGTAACTTGGAGGAACTTAGTATTGGTGATATCTTTCATCTTTTAACCACATGTGAACTACTGCACTAGTTTTATATGTGATCCTTCTTATGTTTGCAATTTGTTCATTGTTTCCTTGACTACCCACATTTCTGAATAATACTTCATTTGGCATGTACAGTATATGAACCACATTTAGGTGTATTTCATTTTTCTGTTGATTTTTATTCTATATGTGGATATTCATGTTATGTAAGTAAGTGTTTGATGTCCAACAAATGTTACAGAAATTTGTGTATTCAGTTAACCAGGAAAACATAACTAAAAAGAGCCAGGAGTTTACTTTAACAATATCATGATATACAATACAGTAGTATGTGTCTCCTCTTATGCCTCATATCTCACCCATCCACTTATTCCTTATTGGGACATTCCTCTTTTATATACAGTAGGCCTACTGTACTTAGTTTTTTTGACCATGATGTTAACCAAATCAGTATTTGTTCAATTTAACCCTTGATGTTACCCAGCCAATATTTTATATACATTGTTGGTAAACTGTCATAGCACTACAGTAGACTATATGTGTTGGTTTGCTAACTAGGAACTCACTGCAAACCAGAAAATCCTCCAATTTTATTGCTTTCATTGTGATCAGCCAGGATATGATTACTATAAGAAAGTTGAGAGTATCTTAGCTACTGAACATAGAAAATGGACTTTTTTTTCTTCTGTGCAACTTAACACTTATGAGCTTGGGAAATTTTTAGATGGATCTCTCTTACTATTGCACAGAAATATATCGGAAGCACCAATACATAGACAAGTGCCTTGACTATAATACTTTAATGCTTGCTTTGCTTCTATCGCTTTTATTATAAAAGCAATAAGAATTAGTTAATGCAAACTCATTACTGCCTAGTCACTATATAGTTTTGCTCTAACATTCCTGAAAGATATAACCATATTGTACATACAAATGCACCAAAACACACGCAGATGACAATTTTTTTATATTCTATCTGTTGTATTGTAATATCCTCATAAAAATGAAATTGTGATATGGATGTTAATTTAAATAGTATCAAGTTATTATTACTATTAGTATTTTAGTATTGTAATAACTTGATACTTTAATAATACTTAAAAATTAAAAAAACGTATTAATTCAGGATTAATCTACAGGCAAATTTTTCCTGGACATTGGGAGTGAGGTTCCAGCATTCCTGTGTGAACATGTTGGGTTGGAGATTGATGTGAGCAAGGTGACTGATGACTCCAGGGAATGGGTCAGCCACCAGCCCACACTGTTTGTCTCCCGGAGTGCCCTCAAGCAGCACACATCCACTATGGTCCAATTCTCACTCACTGTCAACTATATTGCCCAGCAGGTTAGATGTGTTGCTGTGTTATAACTCATTGTTTATAAAGCATTGGTGTCACACTCCACTTTCTTCTCTAGCACTTATACTTCTCATCACACCTCTTCTCTACCTATCATTAATCAATTTACAGAAGAAGTATACAGTATGTCATTATCCCTCTATCCTAGAAGTACTTGGTCATGCAATTATTTAAAAAGGACTGACATTTTTTCCTGTGTTTTCCCTCTGCAGGTGAATATGCCACTACTGCGTTTATTACACCAGATTAGCTCTATGTACCAGAATGCCCGGGAGACCCAGATAGGCCTGCGTGAACAGCGGCCCACACGAAATAAACATGGAAATCTGCCAACCCACCACAAAGAGGGATCTTACTCTGGTAAGCATCTTCCAGGCATCATTGCAGGGGTTAATATATGTTTTGAATTTGTTTATGTAGAAAAACTTTGTAGAAAATAAGATACCATAAAACATAGAATAGAAAGAAGAATCAGAGGATACATTTATTGAAATTAGCCTAACTGGCTGAATGAGAAACTCGACAACTTAACACTATTATAAAGGAAAGGTAGAATGAATAAAACCAGATCTTAAAAGGAGTTTGGCAGAAAGAGTAGTGAGTTTATGAAAATATGAAACTTCATAAACAATATGTCCAGTGTCAGAACATTACAAAAATATGTATAAATATACAATGGGCTATATCAGATAATGTAAAATTTCCCCGGCAAACCCTATTATTCCAGGGTTAATAATGACATCATAATTAACTGTATATCTATTGTTCTTCAGAGCTGCATGAGGGTGAATATAAAGCAAATGAATACAGCCTGAGTATCAGTGAGGAGCAGGCAACGGTATCCTCACTGGCAGGCATCAAAGGACCTCGAGGCTCAGTAGTGTCCTCCCTCTCTGCACGTATCTCACCTCCACCCCCGCCTCCAGCCTCTACCACTTCTTCCTCCAGAGCCAATCGTCCTCAGAGCTTTGCACAGAGACTCAGATCCTCCACCAAGATTAGCAAAGGTATGCATGGATGTGTCTGTGCAGTAAAATATTCACATTATCTAAGATGGAGCCTTTGCAGTTACTCAAATAATCGCTCCTTGTGTAGTGTTTATATTCTAAAATAAAATAAAATCTGTTTAAACATCCAGTGTCGCAATTTAAGGGTTCTGTTGTAAAGCTGTACAGGTATGTTGCTGTATTTTGGGGCTTGTAAGACACAATTTCTTTTTCCTTTAAGAAAAGCATACTGTATAGTGTGTACAGTATATATAAAACTCCTGTGCATCTACCAAGATAGAGTTACTGAGGTATGGCAGTGGTTCACTAATGGATAATTTCAAAACAGCCATTTATATAGACAGTTATCATCTGTCAATCACAGGCAATTTCTATGCTCACAGTATACATTACTGCCATCAAAGTTGGGCTGATTTTTATGGGTGTGAATGGTAACAAAAACCCTTCAAATAATGCCTACATGATTCATATTTATTCCCTTGATATGCTTGGCCCAGGCTACACCAACCTAGGTACAGATCGACCAACTGGCAGTCCACTCTTCAGCATCAGTGTGAGTGGGTCTGGGTTGGAGGGAGCCACCATCTGCTCCTCAGACAAGTCCCCCCTGCTGGGTCCTACTGAAGTACCATCACCACCACCCCATGTAACTGCCACAGCAACACCAAAGTGTTGGCGCAATATCTATTACCTCCTTGATCTTTATAACACCACTCCAGAGACAAAGACTGTCCAGCAAAGGTACTTGTGTTCTTAGAAAATGTATAACCTACGATCTTTATTGTTTATTAAAAGAATACTTATTTATTGGTTGGTTTTAGAGAATTATTTCATTACAGATAGCTACTTAGGGAAAATGACAGGAAAACAGTGGAATAAAGTAGGAGGTATGTCAAAAATATAGTTACCGTAGAGGAAAACATTTGAACCCATTTTCTCTGTTGCTGATCAGATCAGATGTCTGTTTGGGTAGGGCTTTCATAACCCATGTATTTTAACTATTATTCATGTGGGCAGTGGGTGAGAGAATATAGCCCTCCCTCTGTTTATGGGTTGTTGACATCTTGACATTGAAGTAACCACCCAGGATAAGGTCAAGGTGGGTCGATGTGATGGAGCTGGGGAAGTGGTTGATATATACTGTGGATGAGGCTGAGAGGGATATATATGTTGACTGTTGTTTTATGGGATGAGTTTCCTGTGTGAACTTAGACAGATTGTATAGTATTTTGATTGATCAAGGTGTAATGGTGGAAAGGAGAGATTTGAAGTGTGCACTGGCATTTGTGAACTTGATGACATTGTGTACCAGGGTGATGAATCCACTTGTACCACATGTACAAGTACACAAGTTTGTTGTTTATCAATTAATTAAAAGGCTTGAATTATATAAACATTAATAATCCTTTTCAGATCATCTGTCACTGGGGATACATCTGATGGCTACAAAGGCAGTCGCAAGTATGACATCTTGAAAGAGAGTAAACCAGCAGATATTGAGGCTGGTCCCCCTCCAGGTGTTACTTCCCCTCCTGTTGTTGCTGATAAGACCAGGGAACTTGGTAAGATATTACCTCGGGAAAATTTGTCTCATTAAATTTTGTCACAGTTTGCATATCATGATAATATAAAATTATATGGTAGTGTAAATGTATATTTTCATTCCTGGAAGGGGAATAGTTCAAAGAGAATGCAAGTTGGATCCCCTTTGATTTCTATTGGCATTTATGCCCCCACTTCATAGTGTTACTGATTGTTAATATTTCTCTATGCATAAAGTGAGGAAATATTGCTTTAAACGCCAAAAAATGACAAAAATAATTAATTGATTTTGAGTTCTCCAGACTCTTAAATGACACTGTATGTAAAGAAGAATAAAGCAGTGGACACAATTTTAATGCACCAGTTAGTTTTCATTGTGGAACAGGGCCTGACACTTTCTGTTTTCATGTACACTCATTCAGAAATAGGGCCTGATGCAAAAGGGTTATGAGGTATACTAGAAACCACACTTTTCATATTGCATGTAGTCCATATTTGAAGATGGGAATATTTCTTATTGTTCTAGTTTAAAATTCCGAAGTTCAGGAAATCAAAGGATGGTGAGTCTTATGAAAAGTAGATAGGATGTTAATGATACTTAATATGGAGTATTATACACCATTGATTCCCCCACCAGGGCTGATATCTGGAGAACGCACCCCACTGTTGGTGTTTGGACTGGCCAAAATCCATAAGACAAAGCTGTTGGCCACTCTGAGCGGTCTCAAATTGGAGGCTGAGATGAATGCAGTCCACTCTTCTCTCACTTTCAAGTTAGTTACCATGCTACTGTCTTTCAAAGTCATATTTATTATTTTTGATAGCATGGGTTGTTAAACTAAACATAATTATTACATTCAAAGCAACAGTGCCAAGGCTACCAATGTCAGTTCCAGATCTTGTTTTCTTCCTTATTTGTGTCAGCTTGGACCATTAGGGAGCTCTTCTCTTGGGTGTTGGTAAATTATAACATGACTTCATGATTCTCTATTGCTTCAAGCTCACTATGGGCCCCCCCCCCCATTTTGTAACTGTTTCATTTACCCTTTCCATCAAATAATGTTTTTATAACTTTCAGAGAAAAAGTACGAGGAGTGAGGACACCAGCGAGAGGGTCTCAGCGAACCACCACCTCTGAGCTCTCACACACTGGACACATTGGCAATACCATGATTGTCCTGCTGGAGGGCATTGCTCCAAATCAGCAGTAAGTTCTTACATTTTGTGTGCTTATGAAATCATACTTTGAGAAAAGCTAGTGACTGTCTTATGTTAAGAGTGAGTATGAGAATGAACAAGTCATGACTGGGAGTCAGGAAGACAGGGAAATGGATGGCAAATAACATATCATGGTATAATTAAAGATGACAAAAAACCACCAGGGCCTATCATGGTCATCCTACTTATCTGGAAGTTGATTTTGTCAAAAATATTTGCTACAATCATACAGTAGGTTGCATGAAGATTTATACCTGTGACACTACAACAAATGTGGACATCTGTCTCTTTGTCCTTGGTAAGCTGTGTCTGCATATGCAGTCACTTGTCTCTAAGGGGTTAAGCCAAGTTTCATACAAAATTCCAACACGATTCTCCCTCAAAATTTCTGTTACCATTACCATGACTTCTCTTAGCATCTTAAAATCCTGTGATATCCGTCCCATTATGTACATTTAAGTCTCTTGTAATTGTAATAGTTAAGGAAGATTTGTTTCAAAGTCATCCAAATAGCATATGAGGTCTAATATTTGAAGTTTTTATTCTGCAAACAATTATGTTTTTGTCAAATGAAAGTTCAAAAAATTATTTTCTTGAAACAGGACAGTGGTGCGGGTAACTATTGGAAAAAGCCAAGGTCTGTATTCAAGCTTATCTCGCAAAACCAAGGACAAAAACAATGCCCTGATAACCATTGGAGATGTAAGGATTGACATTCCCCAGCATCCAGTCATACTGCATGACATGATGACCCGAAGCAGCAAGCAGCTCTCCTCAACCCTCATGGTCAGTATATTTGCTCAGTAATTTGGAGGTACAGGTAGACAGTTTTGATTATGAAATTAATAGGCAAGTTAGGTAAGTTTTCATCTATATTCCATCTAAGTTTCACAGCCATAATTATAATATGTGAATATTAACAATCCCTAATGAAATCCTCATGTAACCTATGTACTTAACCTGTTTATTCTAACTAGTGGTGTTTTCATCCCACCCACTAATATTTTCTCAAGCTACTTTATTTTCCTTCCTTTGCTCACGTTTCTCTCTTATCCTGTATTACTTTCAGACACACATTGATGGTAATTACATTCTGGGTGGGACTCTCTACCTCTACTGCATTCTAGGAATAACTCAGTAAAGAATTATACGATATTGTCTTCTAATATTAATCATCCTTTGACCCCAGGAACTTCGGGTTGCCCGCCCCAGTGCTCGTCTGAGTCGTGGGGCAACTGTAGATGAACCTGATGTAACTGCTTCACCACGCCCACCTCAGGAACCACCAGGACCCCAGGAGCCCATACCCCCTGATGCACTCTTACACCCTCTGGTCATACAGTTCTCCATCCTACTCAAGGTATTCTAATTAATGTTTGTGACTCAATACTGTACAGTACATGAATGGGTTTTAATTGATACCAGTCTCTTTAAAGGAAAAAAATAGGGAATTAAAGACAGCTTACTCTTACTTTCATTCACATTTTCTTTTCCTGTCATACACTCCTGACACGTATTAATACAGGGATATGGAGAGATAAGCTATTTATATTGTATTTTGATACTTCAATATGCTTGAATTATGTTTTTTTTCTACCAGAGCCTAAGCATCCAAGCTGCATTGTTACCATCACTACAAGCCCAATACCGCATGGAAGAAGTATCAAGTATTGGCTTTACTGGTGCCAAGGCAAAGTTCACCATCCACCTTTCCACTCACCATCTCTCCTTTTCAACCAGATTGCAGGATTTGGTAAGAAACTGTAGCTATTTAATTATTGGATAGGGAAGAGCAGGGCTTCCTGTTTCAATAAAACTATGTACTGTACTGTTTATCTTTCTTCATATTATTATACTTTTCATACATTCATACACAGACTTAACTGGAGTACATTTTTGCAAGACTTATCAAGAAATTGTTAATATATGAATAAAGTCATGTATGGTTACAATATGTTTTTGTCAGTAATTTTGTATCTCAAATTACTGAAATTTAAACATTTCTCATCCTCTACCTGTTTGATTTCAAACAGCCTAGTGACACCCACCTGCCATCATCAGCCAGCATACAGTTACCTCCAGTGCACTTGGAGGCAGAAATCATCCAGGACAATGCAGCCCACACTGACCCTCATGCAGGTACAAGTAGAGTCTGTCATTTATTAGGCATGATTTATTATCTTACGAGATATTTCTGTGCTCTGTTGAAATTATTTTGAAGTTTCTTAAATGATAAACTCTTCATATACTCTCTTTGAGAGGCATAGTTAATAAAACTTGCCCCAGGGAACTTCAAAGACTATTTCCAGTTGCTTACTAAGTGCCAAGAAAATGTAATAACAAGTATGATTTTCTTTCCTCAGATACAGATGGAATGGTGCTGAGGGAAGGTAACTACCTGAGTGCAGTGGCTGAAATTGGATCCTTGGAACACAGTCTCACCACAGACCTTCTCAATCACCTAGTCTTTGTGCAGAAAGTCTTCATGAAGGTTTGTATAATATACAGTAGTAATGTTTTTTAAATAAATTATTTGGTTATGAAAGGATTTTGTGCAGAGGTGATTTAGAGGATGATTAATATAAGATGTACAGTATTGATTATTTTATGTACCACTTCTTTTCAAATAGGAAGTGAATGAGGTAGTGCAAAAAATGGCTGGTGGTGATAAGCCAGTGCCATTATGGACAGAGGAAGGGCCCAGCCATGTCACTCAGCCACGTAGATTGCTCTTCTCATTACAGCTACGCCTCAAGGTTGGTCTTGTTCCTAAGTTATTTGTTTAATTTTACTTGCTAGTTTATCACTACTTGTATGGATGTGAGACTTCATGAAAGGAAAGGAATATATACGACACTGATATTTTCACCACTATCCAAAGTGTCTGTACAAAGGAAGTGTGTATTGTGAGTTGTTAGTTCTTGCTGGGTTACTTGCCATTTGCTTAAGCTATATGACATGACTTTGTTCACAGAAAATAACTGTATTTCACTCACTTCCCATATCACAATGCTTGATGCTTTTCCTCACATGCACTTTGCTCTCCAGATTACATAGTCTTCTCCATTCCGATGCTGCTTTCACTCCATTCATACATTCTTTATGTTATATTCATCAGGGTATCATCATCACTGCCACAACTCCTACTCAGTCTGCAGTGAGGTTGGAAACAGGAACAGTGGAACTACAGTTAAGCAATCGTGTCCAGAACATCAGCCAGCCACACCATGTTGCCTCAGACCCTTCTCAACCAATGAAGATCTTTGGAAAGGCACAGGTATAGATCTCAGATACTATATTGTTATACAACCAGCAGCTCATGACTGCTTCCACAACACCACCATATTAAAGAAATATAATGTTAACGTGTTTCTTGAAAGCTTTTATTCTTTGCTGCATCTCATCCCAGAGTCCACTTTTTGACTCCTTGTGATATAAAATGTTTGGTACACTTTAAGGTTTATTACTTACATTTTATCAGGTTCATAATTCTTGTGGGGGCAGCTGAGAATATTGATAACATGATTGAATGTGAGTGTGACCCATTTTGCGACGTTTTCTGCCGCTCTCTTTTATTTTTTACTTACTTGGGGAAAGTTTAAAAGAAAGCAGAAAGGGAGGGAAATCATGATTGTTTGTTTCGCAGAGAGAGAAAATAATGAAGCATGACTGACAGAAGCACTATGATGTCACTTCTGTTTAAATTTTTAGGTGGACATCAATGTGGCTTTAGGACAGCTATTGCGAAATGACATGTTTGAAGAAGCTGAGCCAGAATTCCAACAGCTGGCCTTCTTCCGAACCAGGATCTGTAAGTACATCCACTTCAAATATAAAAATTATTCAGGATTTGGCTTCAACTCAACTTGTAAGTTTAAAGGAATTAACAGTACTGTACAGTAATACATTTAATAGCAACTTACTCATAGGTTTTGACTGGAGAAAAACTTAATACAGTATTATTGCTTACAACGGAGTACCAAAATGCAGATAGTAGAAAATTACTTACACTATTTTGTTATATACCATAGGACTAATGCATAGGAAATTGTTGATGTAGGCTAATTCCAGAGTTGAAATTTCCTTTCTTAATTTTTCTTTTCAAAATATAATATTGTATTGAAACTGAAGTATTTATATAGTAGAGATGTAGCTTGGAGTGATCTTAAAGCCTCTTGTTGAGTGGAGTAGGATAACATGGAGTTCATATTTTGTCCTTTATATTTGAATATGATATTGAACAGTAAGTAGTTGATAAAGCCATAGGAAAAGAAGCTACCATTTATGATTTATCTCGACCTTTTGTTCCTGTCAAATACCTGAAAAAGCTGTAACACAAGTTCATCATTTAATGAAGGCACTTCCTCAAATGGGGTTTCCATATACATGCTATCTGTGTGTTATATCCACATAACTAAATGATGGAAATTCATATTGTTCTAACAGGTCTTCGTAATGCTCTGTACAATGAAATGCTGAGTGTTGGTGATGATGGGGAGGTGGTACTTATCACATTAAACCGACCACTGGTGTGTGTCCAGCCACTAGCAGTTGATCGTGCTGTACTTGTATGGCTGAACTATAAGAATGCCTATGAATACTGGACAGAGCAACGTGCATCACTCAATAAGGTAAAGACACATGTACCAGTTGATGGATGTACACAGCTTAAAATGAAAGGAAACTCCACCAGTACTATGAAAAATATTTTCAAAATATAAACATATAAAAGGTGGGAAGTCTCTAGTTTTACTTTCTTATTACTACAGATATCAAATATATAAAGCCATGGTACAGTAATCTATTAACACATAATACTCAGTCATTTAATTGGTATGATTTTCAGCTTAAGATTACATATTTATTTCTATTCTTTTTTAAAATATGCTATTGTTTCATAACAGGAGGTACTGACAGCTACCCAACAAGTGTTCGAGAAGGTTCCACAATTTTCTTCGCTGTCTTCTGCAGCTCACATTACTAACAATGTGTACCTGCAACTCACAGTGGATGATATCGGCATCTGTCTTCCCCTCAACCCTTGTCGCACTGTTAGTAATTTCTTTTCAGTCCAAAGGATCTGTTAATTTATACATACCAATTATTTTTGTAATTGAGAGATTGGAAAAAGTGAATCAAGAATCAATTGAGAGAACAGAGCTGAAGTTGTAGGGATAAGGTAACTTGAAAACTTTCCTGCCATAATGGCTACCCTATGTTGGGAGCTCCCAGAAGGAACAAGGCGTCAGCTATTGATTGACTATTTGATTGAATGATCTTTACTATGGAAGTCTTTGAGGATGCCACAAGGAGTGTCATGAGGGTAACAAATTATTTAGAAGAGTACATGCATAACTAAACAAGGTATTCTGTGGCATAGTGGTTAGCATACACTGTACTTTGTTTCAAACCAAGTTGTAATAGGGTTTGTTGCTCAAAAGCCTGTAGTCAGTTAAGAAAACTGTCTGTATTGAGAGGGGAAATGAATTTCAAAATTATTAATTCAGTACAGTTACTCACAGACTTATTTTACTCTTGGTCACCCTCAGCAATTAGCATTGCTTTACAAATCAGCAGCAATATGAAGCAGATGCTTTTATATAAACTTTTTAACATTTCAAGTGAATGTAGTTATACAGTACAGTAATATGAAAAAGGTTTTTTCATAAGTTGATAATGAATTGGTGTACTGTACCAGTATTTGAGATGACAGATTTGTAATAATGAAAATTTGTTGAACTGATAATGAATATTTAATTAATTGATTTTGCAGGTTAGTAACCAAGTGGACTCAACAGAGACGCGTGATGCTCTAGTCGTTACATTAGAGAGCACCATTATCTCTGCCTGCAACTCTGGTTCATTGGTTTGTAAAGCCAGATTCAAGGGCTTCTGCATGCGGTTTGCTCCAGAGTTTGAAACAAGCTTGGATGATTGGAAGCCAGATTTTAAGGAGTCCACAATTAACTTATGTACAGTGTCAGAAGGCACCTATGAAGTCTGCAGTCGCACCCTTGCGGGACACACAGAAAAGGGTAAAGATGCTTCTGAATATTTATATTATTGTTAGATTAACTGTTGGTATAGCACTAATCAGGTTGACAGCCTCCTCCAGGTAAACTTTCTATCGTGTTGGAATTTCAGGGAAAGCCACGGTATTGCTTTGATAATATTTTCATATTTTTACTCCCAGACCTTGGCTACTGGATGGATTCCTTCTGTCTCCAATATTTGGGGTTTCAAACTGACAGCAACTACACAATATACACTTCCTTGAAATTTTCCCCTACACTATTTGTATATCAACTCAAGAATACTGGTAATCACTTCACAATACATTACACAAACTTACCCAACCCCCTATTCTAGAGGGTGGATAAATTGATCCCACTACCTGTTCCCCTGGTATAGGGATGGCATGTTCCCTGTGGTTTGGGACAGTAACCTACACAGTACAGTAAAAACGTTGCCTTACTGGTGTGGTTACTGCCATGACCTTACAGCTCAGAGTTGATAGTTTAGGTCAACCTTCTTGGATAGCAGATCTCTCTGTTAAAGTTAGGTCATGTGTTTTATAATCACACTGCTCCATTCTCAGTTTAAGGCTGTAAGTTAATGGTAGGTTCAATAAAGTAACTTGCAACCAGCGTGGTTATTCACCTTCTACCCTGAATTTTGTAAAAAAAAAAATGTATCTGAGCTGTATCTATAAAGCAGCCCTGTATTCTGTCTCACCCTCATAGCTCATTAAATATTTAAGTAAGCTAAAATGGGTACTGTATGTATATGTATGCTTCAGAAAAGACCAAGTGGCTTTTATTCCCAGTTCTTCCTTCATCTTACTAACTTTTATTACCATTTCAAACAGCAGAAAATGCCAAGTGGCTGTTGAATGTACAGTGGCAGATGGAGGGTGTGGACCTACACCTGGATGTCAATATTGGGCAGCACCTGAGTGCTTTGGCTCGCACCCTTACCATGCTCACTGGTGCCCCTGATGCTGGTCGCCCAGATGCTGCTTATGACTCAGATGATGATGCAGACCGCATAGACCACAACAGTTCACAGGTAAAGGAGGAGGGTGGTGTACTTTTATTTATATCTCTATATAATTGATAATATAATTATATTATTGATTTGTTTCACTGACAATAAACAGGACACAATATTACTTATTTCTGTTCATCTTGATTCTCATTGATAATAAATACCCAATAATACCTAATTCTGTGCTAAGCTGAAGATTTTCCCTTTCATAGCAAGAGTCGGCTGCACTTCGACGACAGATGACGGTAAACGAGAGCCTCCCAGCCTTCGTATTTGATCCCAACCTGAATGCCCGACAGAGAGCCAAAATGCTGGAAATAGAGATGAATGAGCAAGCCAAGACAGTTAATGACCTTAAAATGCTTGGAGCTTCAGCTTCTACAATTGAGCAGGAGATGCGACGCCTTCAGGAGCTGGAAGCCCTTGTGTTTCATGACTTCCGCCGAGATGTCATCAAAAAGCTGCGTCGGCAGAGTGTCAAAGCCACGTCCATGAAGGATCGTCTAGGACTGGGTCCCAAGTCACATCTCAGGTCCAAGAGTTTTCGTGTTCCTTCACCCACCATTGAAGTAAAGGAGCCGCCTGTGTGAGTAGTTAGTCTATTTACTGTGTGTATCTTTCCTTCAGAAATTTGGGCTCAAGAGTACACTCTCTTTGAAGCCAGAGTAGCAGTGAAGGAAGTACATGTATCACAGTGACATGGCCATCAGGAAAAGTAAAAGGAAGAATTTTTTACCATCACTGAGCCATACAAAACCATTGTGTACAAGGGTTAAAGTGGAGTGCTCATCTATCTTGAATAAGCACTTTCACTGAATGCTTTACTTACCCAGTGTAGCAACAATATATTCTTATTTTCAAAGAAATCTTTATTCAGTTGATTGCCAACCGTACAGTATGGTAACTAATAATTGTCACTACTTACCTTGTTTCTTATATTTTTCTGTTCAACTTACTTGTCTTACTTTGACATTCTTAGGAGCCTAGGCAGTGGTGGCAGCATTGACCAGAACTCCCTTAGTGTAGACAGCTCACCATGTCACACTGCCAATGATACTTCCACACACAAGGTCAAGTTCATCGACAGGTCACATGGGTAAGTTTATACTCCCTCAGACTTCTGATGTGTTCTTACGTTTATACATTCTATTTTCATTACATATTGTAATACTGTACTAGAAAAGTAAAAGAGATCATGAAATCATCATATATATTTCCACTAATTACAATGTATGGTGTTTATTTTTGTGTTTAACCACAGGATGCCGTACCCTTCCACTCCCAGACGACATCTGTCCTTCACCAGTGGATCATCAGACTCTTACCCAACTGATGAAATGGAAACTAATGATGTGTTCCCCACAACTCCAGGCCATGTACGCACTCCAACACCCACTAACCTATCTGACACAGAGACAGAAACCATCACCATCACAAACTTTAGGTAAAATTTACTTATTGTTGGGAACTAAGCACTTCTATAGTATAACTACAGAGATGGAGTTTCTGGATTAGGAAATCATAATTGCTTATGAAAGTCTTTCATGATGTTACTATACTGCTCATTCATACCAAAGAAACAGGATTAACTGCTGTTCAAGAAAGATGCTTACCGTATATAAAACAAGAAAATTGTATATGTAATAAGTAAAGAAAATTTATTTTAGTCCTTTCAAAACTTCTTCAAAGTTTCAGTGAACCAGAATTGAGAATCTATTCAAAAGCTAAGTAGTATTTGCTTTTGCTTTATTTAACCCAGTTTAGTAATATTTACATTTTATTTGTCTCCAAAACTATTTGTTTTTCAAATTTCCTACCTGACATTGTGTATTTTGCATTTGTTCCCGGTATGTAATATTGGTGTGGAAATTTACTACCTCAGATTTTCATTGTGGTTTTCATTTTTTTCTTTTCTTAAGCATTCTGGTTTACCATTATGTATAATGATGTGAAACAGGTACAGCTCTGTAAAGGTGTTATTACACTAGTTTATATTTCACTCCTCTGTCCCCTCTTAAGGATTCCTCAGTCTTCAGATCTGTATCCTGGGCATAAATATACAATTTTGAATTCATATGGAACAAATATTACCGGAGAATAGAAGTTGATGTAAATTGGTGCGAGCATGAACAACCATTTAACTCTAGTGTCTTCCTCAGTAGCGACAATGTGAACCAGACCGAGAAGCAGCGTAATGTTGGTGGGTTACCGGGACTGGTGACTGTGTTGGATCAGGACACCACTGGCACTGGAAGGAGGAGCAGTGGCACAGTGATAGGAGCCTGCAGTAGTGGAAGTACTCCAGGGACTGCCACCGCACCGCTTTCAGCACGTTCCAGCACACAGAGTTCAGGTATACTTGCCTGTTCTGCTTTCCAGTCAGAGTTAGAAATTTACACATTGAGTTTATTTTATGGATCATCCTTGCAACGCTTCTTCCATGTACAGTACTCTGTATGATTAGGACAGGACGAAACTGTAAGGCTCTCTAGTTGTAAATACAGGTGGAGAGTTTTCAGTGGCTTTAATACTTGGATTCTCAGATTTTGGGGGGATATTTTAAATTGTCTCCACTTAGGACCCCCATCCCTCCCCTTGAAAAAAGGGAAGTGGTGTTGTGATGACAAAGATGAATTTGGTAATGTTGCATAAAAGTACTCAATAATTTACAGTGAAAATGAACATTTGGAGCTTTCAGCCACAACTTTATGCTTTTGTGAATTCTTTATTTTTACACATAGATTTATTATATCACTATTTCTTACTGGTTTCTTTATGCTTGGAGTTAGTATTACAGTACATCCATATTTTATTTTCTGCATATATTAACAAAATAATTAGGTGTCAAAGTAACTGTTGTAATAAAATATTTGTTGTAGATCAGTACTGAGATTTCACCCTAAATATCCTGATTTCTAAACTATAGGTAAGTTTTCAATTTAACCTTATTAGTATAGAAGCAGACATGTATGATGACCTGTCACCACTGGTTTCTAGTTACCTGTGTTATCATCAATCTTTCTTTTAATTAATTAGTACAATAGATGCATCATTTATTTGCATACCGTACCTTACATCTGTATTATATAGTCACTCACACCACCAGAGTAAAATTTCATTTCGTAAAGCCTCCATATTTTCCTTCTCACAAAGTAGCTTCTAAATCCTTCACTTCCCTGTTTATTCTTTCCTTTTTATGTGCAACTATTTGGATAAAGAACAACACCATATGAGGAGGAGCCTTTATTGATGATTTTTTGCTATTGCCACTTCAGATCAAAGGCATGTTCCTACCAGTATTGATGGCCTTAGGCTTACGCAATATAGAAAAGAGTAGCGACTGTAGGTGGCAGGGGGAAGGGAGAATGGGTCCATCTAGGAGGAAGGAAAGGTAGGTGATAGCAAGGAACCCATTCTCCTGCCCCTCACCCACCCCATACAGTGTTGTTCCTTATCCATTCTGTCAAGCTAATGTGTATTTTACTCACAGCTATTTGGGATTGTGTAATAGTGAAATAATAATAAAACACTAGAAATCTGGAAGATGGTGTGGATGTGAGTGTAGGCTGTTACAGTTGGTAATTTATTTTCTATCTGTCCTTTTGTTTTATTTCCTTCGGGGATTTGAAGCTTTCCATCCCTCAGGAAAAGGAAATTGAGTTTTGATAATGATGATATTGATTGTCAAATACTGTACATGATAGTTATTGGTCTTGGCATGATTGTTTTTACTTTCCAAACTGTGAAAAGTGTATGCATATATACAGTACTTACTGAAAGTACAAAAGCCAGACTGTTATAGAACCACTTTAGAACTCTTTACAATTACTAGACCATAATGATAATATTTCTTGAATTTTCCTTTGTAATGCAGCCTCAGCTGATAATATAGTACAGTACTGTATATTCATTCTAATATTACCTTTTACACATAATCTTTTCACATATGTGTTTTGGTATGTCAAGTATTTTAGATAATGTTCTAAGTGTGTTGAGCAGATGCCTAATATATTTTAATGTTTTATGTGATTAATAAAACTGTATTAATGATCTAGCAGTATTCACAAACAAAAAATTCATTTTAATTATAGCTGGTAAATTTTCATACATGTTGGCTTTCTTCCTCACTCCTCAGCAGAAAATTAAAGCTCATTTTCACACATTGACACATCCAGTCCTTTGTTGTAGGTACAGTCCTGATAAAAAGTTTGTGTTGTACCTCCGGAGGTCATTTTGCAATGAACTAACTGAAGGTAGAGTATTTGTTGGATTTTCATGATCAGTCGAGTACATACCTTTCCTGTATATGGCACAGTGTTTCCATCATGGTCAACCATGGGTGAAGAAAGACAAATAATATGCTTTGTTATCATATCAGTAAAAAAAAAAAGATAACCTCTGGAAAGCCACACAAATTTCTCTGTTTTAACAATGTTGGTAACTAGCCTAGGGTAGCCAGTTCATAACAGTTGATCTTTCATCACTGTCAATGTACATTAGTATGAGATGATTGTTTTTGTAGTTTAAGTGATGTTTGATGTGTATATGGTGTTGATAACTAAAGATTGTTGTTTTATAGTTGACAGTACATTTCCACTTTTTGTTTATAATTTATTCATATAGTTCAGCAGGATTCAATATCACAATATGTCTATATACAGTACTGACTGTATATACACAACTTAATTATAGACAATCAATTTTGATTCATTCTGGGTTTATCCATCAAGTTCTGTCCATAAAGAAGCACTCTTTAGTTATACAGATCCTGCCCCCCCCCCCCCCCTTCTGTCTTAAGTCTTTAGCTGTGTACAGTTGACATTGCAAATTCACAGAAATTTTCAGCATATGATGTGGGCCAGGTGATGTGCTCACACTATTTTTTTAAAACCTATCCATAACCACAGTTATGTATATTCCTGTCAACTCCTCACCAGGAGATGTGAATCATATCACATGGCTCATGTCTTACTCATACACGTTAAGGAAGTGAATTTCTGTTGTCAACTGTACTTGCCCAACATTGATGGTGTTTATTTCTTTCAGTTTTCCCTCTCCTATTTGGCACTTCAGGTAAGGGAGTAAATAAGTTACTCATTCCTCACCTACTCTTTTTTCCTCTGGATACACAGCTATCAAATCTGCATTGTACTGCACTGTTTTTATACTTGACTTAGACAATGTTGTGCACATTTAGAATAAATTATTTGAGCATATAGGCTAACATAAAATTAATGTATTTTACTTTGTTATTATCATTTAGTGTTATGTATCATTCCAAGGACTACTGTATATCAACCCACAAATTCAGTACAGTCAATGCAAATTTAAAGCTACTGAACTCTAAGCATCTTGTGCACAGGGTTGGATACTGTAACCTGTATACCTTTCCATCATGATCACTCACTCTTTTTAAATAACCACTAGAACATAGATTGAGAAAAGTTTATACCGCTTTTCATCATAAAAGAAGCAAGATTCACATCTAAATTAGTGTACAGTATTTAGAACACAAATTGTGCAAGTCTTAGGGTAGACCTACTGAACTATTATATTCTTTCCAGGGTTATTATGTCAGTATATCTGTATATATACAGTATATTTTGTTTTTCACTTGACTTTCTTGTTCCCAATGATGTATCCTTTGTCCAACAGCTTTTGAGTACTGAGAGACTCATCCTGATTTGTCCAGACCTTACCTTACCAGCAACACACCCCTCACTCAGCCAAGGCTCAACATCGGAAAATATTTCCATTCAACTTTCTCCTTTGCCCTTATTTTTAACTGTATTGTTATCATGGGAAAAAGATATATCATAACTTATATGATTGAATAGAACCTGTATCATCAGGGAATGAGCAATTGGAATTTTCACTTGACCTCTGGGAATGAAAGGGTAGTTTTTGTGAAATATTTGACTGATTCATTAGATTCTGTTTTGATAGAGTATTACTATTGTTATATCTTTTCATTGGTTGTGTCGGATGTTCCAAATGTTCATATATGATCACTGCCTTGTTGAAAGCTAATCTCTGGATCATCAAGATAATGAAGATGCATTAGACATTCCCGAGAATACAATGTGGAAGAAAATACCTAATTGAGATAGCAGTCAATAATAACTGTTTTGTAAAATGTTAATAATAATACTGTAAATAAGCAGTGAAAATATTCAATTTAAGAAGTTTAAAGTACTGTATGCAACTTGATCAGGTTTTTTACAAAATAATGCAAGACATGCAGTTATTCTACCACATCAGTATCCCCATACTTATGTCAGGTACTGTACATTGTTTTTATATTGTGTGCAGAATTGTACAGTGTGATATCTAATGAAGCCCCTACATACAGGATACATATAGGATAATCATTACTATAATAGTCTTTGTCCTTCAGGCCCATTGACACCAGGTGGTCTGGGGTCAGGCAGTTCAGGAACAATGAAGCCGCTGGACCCAAGTATTGACTTGGAACTAGATGTGCGTGTTTGCATCAGCTCTGGCATGTGTAACCTCTACACTAAATGTTTTACACGAGAAGAGGATCGCAAGTAAGACTTCTTCTTTTCTCCACTTTTGTCTCCATACTTATCATTAGTTCCTTAAGGAAGGAAAAAATAATAATTTGGCTACAGCCTACTGGTACAAGTTTTATAGACCAATGTAGAAAATTAGTTTCTGGGAAATTATAGACTGATAACGAAAATGATTTTGATGATGATAAAGATTTTAAAATGTTTGATGAGCTAATAAATTATTACAGTGTCATGTGTATCTTGGTTACCTGTTCCTTTGTGCTCATATTGAATCTCATTGTACTATAGATCTGTAGAAAATGTACTGTTTAACTGTGCTGACTTTGGATTAATTTTTCCCTATTATTTTCAGTGCATTTCTTGTATTTTACTGCAAATACTATATTATGTATTTGGTTCTAATGAAAACTTAATGTTAAATGTATAAGAGTAACAGTGACAATACATGATTGAAACATAACTTTTCTGGTTCAGAATGAAGAAGGAACGCAGTTTTTCTGGAGGTATATCAGAAACACCCAGTAGTCCAGGCTCAGTACGGAAGAAGAATGAAGGTCGTCCCAATATTTCTACTGGGAAATTGCGTGCACCTCCACCTCCATCCCTCTCAGTGGCTGCTGACACTGTCTTTTACATTCCAGGTCTTGATGTCAAGGTGAGAGAGAAATAAGTATTGTTCAGTATTGTGAAATATCTATTTGTCCCTTGTCAAATTCACCTTTTTTAAATAATATATATAGATATATAAAGTACACAGTAAACTCCCATCTATCCAAAGATCATTAATCCTGAATACTCACTCTGCAGATTACTGAGTCATTTGTGACTGTATTCAGTGAACTAGAGGATTTTGTCTTTTTTCTCCAATATTATCACAGAAGATTACAGTACGTGAGATAGTATTTACTATGATCTGGAGATTGGCACAAACTTGACTTCTCAAGGTCATCTGGTTGTTGCCTAATGGGGGTGTGAATGTTTACTTAATCATCATCTGCCACTCACCCACAGAGTGAACAAGGGGCTAAAACTGCACTAAGTTAGGTTATTATTATGCTGTGTATATATCTTTCATTTTGGTATTTTTATTTATTTACTCATGTTTATTTCAGGTGCATTATGAGTCTCACAACATTCATGAAGAGACTCCAGTTGGTAGTGGTGGAGGTGTTGGTTTTGGTGGTGTAGGAGGAGAGAGCCCTGGTTGGTCCCCTGCCAGTGGTGGGAACACAACAGGGGCAGGAGGACCATCAGGCAGTGGCAGCCTGGGCTCTCGCAAGAGTGGGGGCATTGGTAGCAGTGGCATTAAGCGGGCATCACTCTTCACTTGGCTGACCCTTCAAAGCATCAAAAAGGAGACCACAGTTAGTCCAAATATTCTGTTGTTTTTGGAAATGGCCCTTGAACCACTACCAGCACCAGAACCTCAGCATAAATCACCCGTTTCTTCACAAGGTACAACTCATCTCTTATTTTTTTAATTACCCCAGTAGATTGCCTGATGAATGATGTTTGTTACTGTATTTGTTATTGTCATTGTTTAAGAAGGTAACTCAAAAGTAGATGTTCATACCTGCTATAATATGCATTATTTCAACTTATTCTTCTTATAATAATGCTTATGCCACACCACATTCATTTTGACTATGGGCCTACCTCCTCAGAGCCACAATCAGTTTTCAACATGGACGTGGATGCCAGTGGTGCAGCTGGAGTTGGAGGTGTTCCATATGTATATGCCTCATTCCCAGTGGATGTGGTTGTCTACTTCCATATGCAGCCTTCTACAATCAGGTCAGATCATCATCATCATCATCATCATAATTGGTTTAACGTCCATCTTACATGCTGGCATGCGTTGTAATCAGTTTATAATTTGTTATGAAATATTGGACATGGTTTTATTCAATCATTAACTACCTCTGGCTGAATTTTTAGGGTGACACCCCTGATTCTGTTTTGCATAATTATGATTTCTTCTTAAAAGATGATCATTACCCATAGTTATCATAATTTTAGTCAAACTTTAATGTAATATATATAGCTAATTTTAAAGTTACAAGGGCATTACCAACTTTAGGATATGAATAGTGGGTTTTGTGATAAATGGATATCAAATATAGATCTATTTACTTTATTTCCTCATTTGCTCAACAAGAAACTCATATTCATCAGGTTTGTCCTTTTGCTAATTATCTGACAGGTTTTCGTGCTTGCCTGTGTCCCGTGTTGAGTGTCTGTTACAACTTCCTTCACTCAACATTGTCTTCTCATCAAAGAGAGCAGAAGAAGAGTAAGCATTTTTCCACATTCTTCTTCAGGAATGCCTGGAACTTTCCAGAAATAAATAATGCTGTGCCCTCTGTCATTAAAATATTATTTTTGCATAATGCATTTCCTGAAGTATGTAATATAAAGTACAGTACAGTATTGTGTTCTCAGTTAGCCAAACTCACACGAAATAAAAATTCTTGCTGCACTAATATTATCCTAGCCAGTACAATGGAAGCAGATATGCAACAAATGCTGTATTTGTTGGATGTATTAAGTACTGTGCAGTCTTTTGAAAATATAAATGTTTTGAAAGTCACTTTAGAATTGTTATCCCTACTCTTCATGTTTACCTGTATGTAAATAATTGAAAGTAGCAATTCAAGTTTTGATTGTAACCCTTCAGTGGAAAATGCTCCATGAACATTTGCATATTTGAAAAACTGTATTTTGCTTTAGTGTAACACTTTAAAACAGTGTGATATTTTAAAGCTTTAGTAAAGTAACATTAACAGGGAAATTGGTTAGATAAGGACATGTTGTACTGTAGTTTTATGTGTATTTTTAGTAAAATAGAAATATTTGCCAAAAATATACATGTAGTGTAACTTAGATTCATTATAGATTACAATTTTACTTTTACTCTCAGGTATTGCTGATTACCCGTTTATGATCTTGATAATCTGATGTATGTTTTTCTTACATGCAACAATCATTTAAAATATAATACAAAATCTGTACTGTATAGAGATAATAAATGATCTTGTTGTGGTGATGTTAGGGCACTGGGAGACCTGAGCAGCAAGATCCAGGCAACCATAGGAGGACTAAGTGTGACAGGAGTGCTGGAGGACTTTTCACTCTTTGTCTTCCATCCTTATGGTGGGAAACAACGTGGCACCTCTCTGGCAGCACTCACTGATGGCGAGCGCAAGGACTCCCTTAGTGTTATTGTAGAATTTGTCAAGTTCCACATCTCACGGTCCAGGAAGATCAACTTTAAGCCTGAGACCAATACTAAGATGAAAGGTACTGGTTGCAGCAGTAGTGGCACTGGTAGTGCTGCTGCAGACTCATCCAAGGCTATAATTAGATTTTCAAGTAAGTTATGTAATCAACATCATTTCTCCATGATTTGTTATTTTGTGTTTGAATAACTTTAATGCATCTGCACCCATCAAAATGGAAAATATTTATTTTTTACTTATATCCTTAGAGCACTGAGTCAGTTGTAACCCTTACAAACCTTGTATTATAATGAGATTTTAAGGTCCAGTCCTACATTCAACCATATATGTAATGACTTACAATTTGTCTTCTTCAGCTCTTGTAGATATAGGTGCTGCTCACTTCAAGTATGATATGCGGAGGTTGACAGAGATCCTGGCATTTCCTCGAGCTTGGTACCGTCGATCTATTGTGCGTCGCCTTTTCCTTGGAGACTTCACTGGAGGAGCCATGTCTAGTGAGTGGGATGAGTCCAGTCCTGCCCAGTCCTCCATTGCTGAAACCCCTCCTTCCACACAACACACCACTCATGCTTCAGCAAAGAGGCAGTCATCCAGGTGAGGCAACTAGTAAATGTGGAGAATGTAAGTAGGAGGATAAGGAGAAGTTTACTCTCCTAAAAAGATGTTGCAAGACATCAGTTTAGTGAATGAAGCAGGCTATAACTGATGTAAATAGCAACGACTCAGAATATATTTTTTTCTAGTTCTGTGGATGGAGGGGAAGGAGTGCGATGGGACAGTGGAGGTGGTAGTGCTGGTGGTGGAGTCCAAGCCACACCCACATTGTCTCAACACCTGGGAGCAGCTGGTGCTGGCAGCCGAGCCAGAGATAAGCTGAGGCTTAATCTTGATGCTGATGTTAGCCTCAGGAGAAGCCCAAAGTTGACTGGTATGAATATTATGTATATTTTTCATTTATTGATCTGATATTGCATGTTCATTTCCTTCAGGAATTCTTCTAATAGGTATTGCTATTACAGAAGTTCCAGTTTTCCCTGTCTGAATATTGAACAATCCATACCTCTTCTCCTATCCTTATTTCTCTCCTTCATGTTATTATTGCATCAGTATAACCCCTGGATCCAAGTATCATAGTAAAATTGATGTTGTGAACATTTTAACATTAACTGATTTAAATTTATTCCCCTCTCTCCCAGTAATAGGAAAGAGTGAGGGTTTGAGTGAGGATGAAGGTGAGAGCTCTGGAGTTAGTGGTAAAGGTGAGGGTGGAGACGTACCAGGAGAGGAGCAGACTGTGGCCGGGGCAGGAGCAGCTGGCAAGACAGCAGGGTCATGGGAGACTCTGGTGCTCTTTGCTGTCAACTTCACTAGACTCAGTGTTCAAATGAATATGGGCAATGTTATGGGAAATGTTGTGTATGTATTGTGTAATTGATCATCTCTTGCTTGTTGTTTTATAGTTGCATATTTAATGTTCAGATGAATATACTTGCTTTGAATCATCTCTTGTTTGTTGTCTTATTGCTGCTTGTACAACATTCAGCTGAAAATAGGCAGGTTGCTCCTTCTATTGCCAACACTTAATAACATAAGTTGTCATAGGTCTGACTAAAGTTTATAAACTCCACTGGCTATTATAGGGGTACGAGTCTCTTCTTAATACTGTACTTAACTCTGTATGTGTATATCTCTTCAATACAGATGGACAACAAAGGATTTCAAGGCCAATGGTCGACTGTCCATAGGGAGCACTGGCCACAAAAATATGTACATCGGTCTGGGTCTGGGAGGGTCAGGACTGGATGCCAAGGGAGGAATTGTGGGTGGCATCATAGAACTTTCAGAGATCAACATGTACTGTAAGTTTCTTAGAGGCTACCATTTTGTTTTTATGATGTGATAGAATTTATCTAATTTTGTAGAAGTCTGTCTGTCATTATTCCTTTCCCTTATTTCCCTCTCATGCACTCTGTACTTCATTAGCCTCTCTTTTACTTATTATGGTTTTATGATAACAGCTTGAATCTCTCCCACTATTCATAATTCATATGTTTAACTTTTATTAACTTTATTACTGCATAGTATATTTCTGTGTGCATATAAGTAGGGTTAGATAGCAAATGTTTGGTTTTAAGTCAAAGTCAATTGATATACTCCATATTGTTTGATGCATATCAGTCATTTGTTTCTCATTAGTTTTAGGATTGTTTTAATCATATCATGCAGTGTAGTTAAAGACAAACTTCTCATCCACTTTGCTAAAGAACTGCAAGACAGATTGTTTGAAGCTAATACAGTACAATTACTTGAAAATTATTCATAATTTCAGTGAAAATTCGTGAAGATCCTGGAACAGAGCCTGACCACACAATTGGGGTGAAGCTGTTTGCCTCACAATCCCGTCTTGACTACATGGGCACCAGTGTCCTCATGGGTCGAGTGTCATCCTTTGGTGTTACTCTGAGGGATGAGTGGAAGCTGAAGCAGTGTGCCTCTCAGGATGAAGACACCACTCGCAGGTCTCTGATTATATATATAGTATATTATTTCTGCTGCTCATGAAATTTTAAGCCTGTGGAATTAGTCTCCAACCCTTTTGAAGAGTGGCATTTTGATTAATCTTTCATTATAGTATGTTACTGTTTGAGAAGATTGGTAATAAACTAGAGTAATATCAGGGTTGAAAGGTTAATACTTTTGATATCATCAGAGGTGCTACCATCTTCATCCTGGGTGATCTGGATTGGGACCAACTGCAGCTCATTATCAGCAAATCCACCACAGCGGATCTCCTCAAAATGCATCACAAATTAGATGAATTCTTCTCGCAACAGTTTAAGTCCAGCAAGCGTGTGTTTTCTTCACTGCAGCCAACTCGACACAAATCATCTGTCAAGCAGAAACCTAAAGATGCAAATCGCAAACTGACTAATGGTGGGTGTGATGTGCTTGATATCTCGGAATATGAGAACTGCACAGTAGTACAAAGAACCAAGAAATACTCTTTATATACTGTTTCATGTCTTACATTTAGGGAGTTAGTGGCTTTCAATTTACTGACAACAACAAAGGCTTGTCCAGTGTTGAAACATTAAAACATTATGATAAAATGAAAATGTAATAACTTTTTATTTACAATTTTATTATGTGATCCATATTTTTCAGTGCTTGGTGTTGCTTCAGGGCAAGATGCACGGCATCACCGACACTGGCAAGGAGTCCTTGACCGGGTGTCTGGTCTGAGACTCACCACACTACCTCTGCCCTTGCCAAACTCAGGAACTGTCCTTGGCGGTTCACTTGAGTTGCACGGAAAGACTATCTCTCTTGCTTGCTTCCATGGGGTGAATTTTAGGAGCAAGTCATGGGCACTTTTTAGCCTTCAGGAACCATATATCAATTTCACCTCTGAGGTTCAGGAGGTTCCTGGTAACCGTAAGTTGACATGTTTCATGGCATAGTTACTGTACTGATGCCATTCATTTTTTATCATTTAAAAACTGTTACCATAGTTATTTATGTATGAAGTTCAGGTATTAAGAATTTTATGAATACCCATTATGAAGCACTCACATTGCAGCTGCTGATTTTTCATTAAATTCATACACAAAATAGTCAATATTTCTTCATTTTATTTCCAGCTCCAAGAGACACTCATATAGTACAGAACCTGACCTTTAGTCTGGGGGTGATGGAACACACTCATGCACAGCACGTCTCCATGGCCACTGTCTGCAGGATTACACGCAACATGGTCTTCCCTCCTCAGTTCCGCACTATTCAGGAGTGGTTCCATTATGCTTTCTGCACTTCAGAACTTGACAGTAAGCCTATTGTTGGTTAGTTGGTTAAGATTTTTCTATCTCTGGCCCAGGATCTGTCCACCACTAGAAAAAGTGCAGTAGAAAATTGATGATAAAAATTATTAAATCATATTGCAGCAGCATTATCTTATGGATGCATTATTGTAGCTAATTTATGCAGGCAGCTGTACTACACCTATACTTTTAGTTGCTCCTTTATACCGTTCTGTATTTATAGATGTAGACCGGTTTCCATCCCTCGACCGGAGTGACAGTCTGCCAACATCATCGAGTGAAGGCAACAAGCGGTCATCAGCTCGACTACAAGACCACAACCACACCTCAGAAACCATATTTGCACTTCCTTCAATGCAGATACATCTTAATACTAAACATCTTCAAACTTCAAACACACCAGATTTTATGGGTTAGTAGGATAGTTTTACTCCATATAATTTTTTTTTTTTTAAATGTTATGATGTGAAATGCCTGCATAGTGCTATATTATTGATATTAACATTGAAACCAAGCTCAACATTATATATTCAAGAATATATATAAATATTTTAAAGTGAATTTTGCATTGGTACATTGAAGGTTGTGTTAATGTCAGTTGAGTAAAGGTTTCCCTTATAGCATAATCCAATTTTGTCTTCAAGGGCTAAATTTATTTTGATTAGATATTGTTAAATACTAACATAGCTTGAACTTAAACCCAAGGCAGACTTAACAAAGCTCTTTCCTTGCTATAAAGGAAAAATTTCAAGTTTCAAGTTCTTACCCTGGCCTTGATTGACTTGTCACTGATTCCAGTTGTATGTAAAAACATTTAGGAAAAGTATACCCCCTCTACATCCCAGTTATCTTCTGTGTATTATTTCAATTTTGCATAGATGTAAAGCCCAAAGTGGAGTGCTCGCTGGTGACAGAGTTCCAAGATCATATATTTGTCGCCGTCGATGCTGAGAATTTCTTCTTCCTTCATGACCTCATCGCTTCATATGTCAAGGACACCAAGGAGAAAATGGTAAGGCAGGAGGACTGAGTCTGATAGTAGCATAATAAAAGAATTGGCAATTGTGGTAATTCAAAACATGATAAAAGAAATCCACACCTTGTTTTTATTATTACTCTACTCTGCAAATGTTAATTCAAACATCACTTTATTTTGATATGACATTGACATGAGTTCTATACTGTACAACAGTAAATTAAATTTAAAGCATGAGTCTGTCATTGTACTGAATTATCTCATTTCTTAATAGGAGGAAAATACAAGTAAGAAAGACTAAAACTCTCTCAATACAGTACAATCTTATCAAATTATGTAATCATCCAAAGTTAGGGGTGTGAAGGAAGGAGTACAGTATGTTTTTCACTTAACCTTATCAGTACAAAGAGCGTTTATAACAGTATGTGAGATGAAGGATATTGTGTAATGTGTGTGGATTATGAATATATGTATTTTTATACTATATACATATACTGTACATATAATTTTTTACAAAATCTTCGCTGCATTATTCAGGCAAGAAAAATGAAAGTGGTGAGTGGTTTCAAAAGAAATGTTTTCATTAGCTTTAAGTTTTATGCTTTCCCAATGTAGAATACAATGTTTTCCATACAGTAGTGTTATTATTAGCTACCATAGAGTGTCCAATTTTTCAATCCCTAATTTCATATTTAGTAAAAATATATTATATTTTTCCCTGGTTTGATGAGCATATCCTGTGTTTTTGTACTAAGCACCTGTTTATATGCATGCTTGCACACAGAATCTTTCCCCATTTCTATTTTGTATCATTCATTCAGTTTTTGTTCATTTGAGCAAGGGATTTCTGTCTGTACTGTTTTTGTATCTAACTGTGTATTTATATATACTGTATATATTTACTGTGTCTATTTGCTGTACTGTATATATACCTCTGATACCCCTGCTCACACCACAAATCCTTCATGGTTGGTGACAGCAGAGGAGTTTTCAATCATTCCTGTGTATATAAACATTATTGGTGATATTTTTCTCAATTCTTCCATTGTACCGTCTCTACACACATGATGGTATCCTTGAGTGTTATATTTTATTAACAATTACAGTTCATCACAAGTAGGTCTCAAGGAAAATAATTATGATTGACAGGACTTCCCTCTCAGCACACAGGATACTATCTCTTTACAGACGGGTTTATGGTTTTTCAAATTTAGATAAATAACATACAGCATTTTATAAAATCATAATAAAACCCAGGTTCTGCATTCAGTGTTAACTCTAAAATTAATTTGCTATTATCATTTCAGCCTGGAGCAGAGAGTGAAGCCAACAAAGAGAATACAGAGAAGAAGCCACGAGTGGTACAGGTAAATGAGCCAACACAACTGTTGCAGCAAGACTGGAGGGAATTTACTTGCACCACCTGGCATCTTGAACCCACAGTCAGGTATGATCAGCCTTGCTGTATATATATTGAGAGATACTGTACTTCCTCTGCATTTACTCCCTGCAACATATGAATTTTGCCTCATCTCCCCAATTTTCTCACCCACCACCCTCGACATGTGCCACAGACATTCTGTGTCTCTGCCTAATCCCAGACCAACACATCATGAGCATTCTTTCAAACCTCGCCTTTGCTGTTGCAACCTCATATTTTCTTCTTTAATTTGTCAAAATTATGTAAAAAGAAATTAATGTTTGTAAGTAGCATTCTTGTACAAGAGTATAAAATTGCTGGTGGCAGGTATAATATAGTAACACCTTTTCTACATTATTTTCATATCAATCTCTCCTTCACCAACAAACAGACTTCTGTCATGGGCTACTAAGAACCTTGAACCATATGGTGTGGACTACATCTTGCAAAAACTGGGCTTCAGTCATGCTCGGACCACCATCCCCAAGTGGCTCCAGAGAGGCTGCATGGACCCCCTGGACAAGGTGCTCTCTCTACTTATGTTTCGGATGATTGCCGCTATCCATGATCATGACAGTGCTAACAGAGATTAAACTGACGGGATGGTTGTTAGGTTCACTGTAGATCACAGAGAATCATGTAGAAAATAAACCTCTTTGAAGGAGGTACCTTTTAGTGATGTCATTAAAACACGGGTTGGTATTACACCAATTCTTCTTAGTAAACGTGAATTATAAGTTATTGCAGGGATACTTTGAAATTTTTCTTAAGTTTCACCTTCCTACTAGTGAAAGATAAAATAAAAGGAGAAAGCAACATGCCCTCCACCTTGTTGTAATATGTTGTTAATGGAAGCTTCTCCTCGCTAGGTGTATAATTTCTACTTATTTATTGATGATTGATGTAATTGCTTTGTAATTATATTTTACTTTTGACAGTAACAAAATGATGGGATAAAACTCGGTGGAGTATCCTTCAATTTGTTACAGTATATCACCAAGGAGATTATGTTTATATTAGTTTTATAAGATTAACAAACAGTAACTTGTGCTGTGATGCAATTTAATAATACTATGGTGTGATGTTTCTTCATGGACAATGCTTGGCCACATCCTTTGTAGCTCCTTAACTCATAAAATACAGTGTACATTGATGCTTTATACAGTAACACTGTTGATTCTATATGTAACCACTAACTCTAGACAGTTACACCACTTAGTGGATATCTAATATGATTATGGTTCATTAATGGCATTTCAGTTTATGGTTACGAGTAAATTACTATACAGTATAAGAAAAATGTGTGAAGGCATTACCATAATGCTGATAGATTATTCATTTTGTCAAATATTATAGAGAGGAAAATATTTTAAGCAAATTATTTTTGTTATATAGGATTAGAGTCATAGTACTTCAAGCAGCAGCATTTGTGTGTAGCCTCAACACAGCACTGTATTTTGAAAAGCTCCTGGGTAAACTATTTCTCTTTTTTTAGCTTGATTGTGTATGGGCAAACAAAATTTGTTATATTAATGGTGACGTATCATAGCCACAAGTGCAATCATTTGGTCTTGAAGCCCAGTGTATACAAGAATACTTAACTCATACCGTAAGTACCTTAATTACTTTAATGAATTTTAAAATTATAATCAATATACAGTACATTCTTATTCAGAAATCTGTACATGATGCAATGCTGGATCATCCATATTGCCAATTCTTGCCATCCTTCGTAATTATACTGTATATTGCGGGCACAGAGAAGCCCATCCATTTAAGATGATTCTTCTCCTTATAATACTAGTACATTCCTATACTGTGCATGATTTATTATGTAGGTGTATCTCCATCCCACTGGTGACTCCTTCCCTCTTGATAAGTTACTGTAGCCATATATTTTGTACCATTTTTTTACTAGTATTAATACATAGAACTGTATTGTGGTGTATGAAAATTATTTACCACTAGAGTAGTTGTTTGTTTGAGAAAGGGAATTGTACTGTGCTCCCGAATTTAATTAATTATAATATTATTTATTACATAGGAGAAAAAATATTAATTGTTATGTACAATGTTGCATTTTTGTCTAGTCATATGGTGTCAGATATCTGAATGAATCTATTATTGTTATGTCCCAAGTGGTTTGAAAGTCTAATATTGTACTGCACTGTATTTATTTTTGTTGGGTATATTTGTTTGCTCATTAAGTTTATTGCTATAATATCACTTTAGTACAGTAACTGAAATTCATTTGTCACAAAATGTACATTGCTTTTTGCAGATGTATATAATATTCTCAGTGCAGATTTCAAGGCTAATTGATAATGAAAATTAAACAGATCAGTAGAAAACACTGCTTATGCTGAAAAATACAGTACTGTATTGAACTTATGCTTCAGAAATTTAAAAGAGCAAATGATGTACAGAAATTAACCCCAGTTAATGGAATAGCATTGCTTTTTAGCCTTTGCTTTCCAAGGCATAAAGTTTACTTTATATGAAGCTCAATAAGACACAGTTAGCCAAGTGCCATAATTGCTCATTGTTTTCTGTAGTTCTTTTTCATTCTTGCCAAATGGAGTAATGCACTCCTGAATTCCAAAGGTTGAAATATATAAACAGTATAGCCCATAATCAGGTGTACATATATAGTAGCATAGTAATATGCTTGGAATAACACCAAGCAATATACAATGTAGCAAAGAGTTGGAAGTACAGGAAGCACAATATTATTGTTATGTTCTCTGAGTGATTTGATGCTTGGTCAGGTCAGGTGAGTGTTTAGATGCTTCATTGACCCACTGTACATTTAATATGATAGTTGTGCCCATGTAATTGCATTTACTTTAAGATAATTTATTTCATGTCTTTCATAATTATTATTGTTAATATATAACAACTGTTTACCATCAACACTGGTTGGACCACTACAGAGTAACATTTTCCCCTAGTCAGAGTTATTAGTCATGAAGCAAGGAGAGATATTGCACTTTTCCTCAAGGGACCCGGTGATGTGGTCAGAAAATTGGAGGTGATTGAGTCCTTCAAATATTGCCATGAAACAGCCCCTATATTGAATAAACTAGTTTTTTGAGATAGTCAGGAGGAATCAGAAGCCACCAAATCTCATACACGATCACAGGGTCCTGAAGCCAACTTGGAATATTGGGCTGTATTCAAGAACATTAATTTTGGGGATGTATACAATGGTGTGGTACCGGTACGATGGCTTTATTGTCTGTCTATGGAGTCATCGTATTGGCACGACGCCATAGTATACATCACTGATGTTCTTGAATTGGCCCATTGGTTTAGGCTACTGATTGATATTACACCAGCTGTGTGGGAAATATTAAACACGACTGAAAATAAATAGTTTTACTCCATCCAAACATATTATTAATATGGCAGGAAAATACTACAAAATGACGGTGCAATACGTACCTCTATTTGTTTCAATATTAAAAATTATATGTTCCATAATGTCCTCCCACCTTTTCAAATATTAATTAAGTAATATTCTAAATTCCCACTGTACAGTTGGCAAAAAAAATATTGGAACCACCCAAGGATAATAGACTATAATAATTATAGTCTATTATCCTTGGAACCACCCTTACATTGAAATCAAATATATAATTATCCAAAGGGGTGTTCCAATAGACTTTCTTACCCCCTTATCTGTGATTACTTTTTCCTCAAGTTATAAACAACAGAAAATCCCCTACTTTCGAAAGATTGCAAATACGAAAAAAATAATTACCAGGAATAAAAAAAAGGGCAGACTCGTAATTAACAGATTCGAATCACGCGCCGATTACGAGTCCGTGGTTCATACCAGTGACATAACTATTATAAAAGAGATAGTAACATACAGTAAACACCTCATTTCATCATTTATTTAGGCTTTAATTTTCCCCAATATATATAGTTATGTATGTCTCAGAAAAGGAGGAAAAGTTAAAGTTATATTATTGGTATGGCAAGACTTAAATGGTAATGCAAGCTCTAAATCAATGACTATAAAAAGGTATAGTCATTGCTCTAAAGCATCAGTGTTGCCAGGTCTCCCATCTTCAACATCAGCATTTCACATCTTCAACATCAGAATTTCCCTTTTTTTTTTTTACCTCGAAAATTTCCTGTTCACTCTTCACCTTTGGCTATACATATATATATATATATATCTTTTTTGGATTTATAGAGTCAGAATTTTCAAGACTTGTAGATTTATATAAATATGGAGTCAGAATTTTCTATGTGAAATGTTGATGGTGGTGTCAAGTTGGCAACACTACGGCGCCTGCGCAATGGTGATCCAGGAGATGAGTGACAGCCAGATGACAGGAGGAGCCACGTGGTGTTGGTAATGGAGACACACCCACTCCACGCCCCAGGTAATATTAAAATACAGTTACATTACATAGTTTTGTGCTTTTTACAGTACACTATAGATACATACTGATATATAATAGGTTATTACATGTTGTACTTTTATAGTACAATTTAGATAAATACTGATATATAATAGCCTGTAATTTTGGGACGTATTCAAAAACGTTTTTGGTGTATACGATGGTGTAGTACCGGTACGATGGCTCAATTATTTGTTTATGGAGTCATCGTACCGGCACCACGCCATCGTATACACCACGGATGTTCTTGAATATAGTCCTATTTTCTGTTCGTTATATGTTACACGTGCAATCCAAAATATGTATCCAGGCTTGCTTCGAATAGCCTGATCGAATATTAACCGAGCACAAGCAAATATAAAACAGGATAAATAAACGTTGTAAATTCCAATAGAGAAAACGATAGACATATTTATAATGGGATAGAGAGGAAAAATGCTGGCTGGATGGAAAAGTGTTGAGAAACTTCGTAATACTGCAATAACCTAACAATGTGTGAATGGTGTGACAAAATGCCCATTCATAGTATGGTATATATATGTAACTTCGACCCTTCCTTACCACCTCACCTACAGTAGCCTATGTCAGTCTTTCATCAGAGTTATAATTAGCAATACGGCCCACAGTTGCAAAAGAGAGAAGAGAAAGCAAAAAGTGAACGGTGTAGAAATGGAAAAAGTGGAAAATATTGGAAATTAAGGCATAGAAACTGAAGAACAGAAAATTGGGATGTGAACTTGTGAAAAGGGAGTAATGAGACCGAGGCATTGAAAATTGTGGGGTAAAAAGAGGAGGCAATGTGAAGAGTGAATCAGGGAGAAGCAGGAGGAAGATTAAAGGTGGAGGTGAATGGACTGAAGAGGAGAAATGAAAAGACAAGATGCGAAAAGGTTGGAAGTAAAATATGTAAAGTTGGAAGGAAAGGAATGAAAACCGAAATGATGAGTGATATGCCGTTGGAGAATAATGATAAAACTAAATAAAAATTCAGCTAAGACGTGCACACAGAGGACGTATTGCGATATACCACCGGTGATTGAAATTATAATCTTTTTAATAAGAAACATATTTTTGCTTTGAAGTTAATTCCGATTGCAGTTTATTAAAAAAGCGTTTCATCAAGATAGAATGCTCATGGTTAACAGGACTTAACACTATAAAGCATTTCGTTGTGGTTAATTTATCTGTTTTGTTTTTTTATTACCATCCAGTTTGGGTAATGTTTCATAATTCATAAAGTTGTGGTAAGAGTTGTCCGTGACTGCACTGTGTGAGGCTGTGAGCAACACTGGCATGCCATCACAACTTTGTCATGTACAGTGAATAATGCAGCTCTGGGATCCACCTCAGTCTCTGTGCTTTATTCCTCGGCTTACACAAAGGATTTAAACAGTCCCAAAGTTACAAGTTCCTGGCTTATATTTCTGTCAAGTGAACATGATGATAGACCAAAAAGGTTACTTGGAATTACACCAAACCGATTTCAGTTATTCCACCATATATAAGAGTAGAACTATGTCGTGATAAACAGTGCAGGCATTGGTAGCCTTTCAATTAACCATTAAGGTTATATATAGTAAACTGTTGTTACAATGGAGTGATTTGATTCCTCCAAAGTATGCCAGGAAACTGATCCAGATTAACAAATGTAATGGTGGCCTGTTGCTTGGAACAGTTTGGAGAAATCAGTTGCTCCAGATTTACCAGCACTTTAATATTCTTTTTTAGCAGTCACGAAGTACTTGCCGTAGAGGAAGATATATTTGGAGAACTCTTTATTGATAACTCTTAACTCTACATAGCTTAAAATTTAGGTTGAAAATCCGTAGATAATAACTAAGGTATATAAAGATATTTTTGTGGATGAACTATGTGCTTCAAGGACAGCAAGAGAGAGGAGAGCTTGTGCTATCTTCTCTCCCCTTCTCCCCAAAGCAATATTGAAAGCGTTATATGGTAACTTTCTCGTGGTAGCCGCGTATATACAAATTATATCATGGAAGTTGTAGTAAAAATAGGGATGGGGAGGAGAGAATCTGTATTGAGAAGCAGTAATGTAGAGTCGAGCCAGTTGTCAATAGCCTACTCCTTAATTGAATGGTGTCAGTATATTTATATTTATTTGGTTTTATTACACTTCAGCCTGTCTTTGTTTGGTTGGACACCTAGACTATAATGTACACTTTCCGGGGATTATATGGCTTCTGTTGTTTTATACAGACACAAACTATTAATCAAGGATATTCTATTGCTCAGACAAGTAAGACCACATGTCATTCAATATCTACACAATCAAGTATGACATCAGATACTACATACTAACTAATCTCCAAAACAGTCCAGTTAACCCCACAACACTATGGGAACTTATAGGCCACAGAGATAGAGATGATGATGATGATGAGGATAATAAGGAAGGTCATTTTTGGGAGCCCATGATTCTCAGTCGATCCATACACGCGCCTCTCACTCTCAACTTGGCCTGGGAAAGTTTAAATCCTGGTGGCACACTCAGGCCGTCCCTCCCAGCACAGCAATGGGGGATCAGAATGCAAATTGTTTATTCCGAGTTGAGGGAAGGAAGGAGTGTGGTGCTTGGCTGGAAGAGAGAGAGAGAGAGAGAGAGAGAGAGAGAGAGAGAGAGAGAGAGAGAGAGAGAGCAGAGTTTAAGGGGAGACTCTCTTGTTGTTTAATTGGAAGGCTTTTGATTCCCTGAGCTATATACCACAAAACAGATCCCCTATTTATAACAACACTGAGATCATCTGTTTTCTGGCATATAGTCTGGGGAAATCATCATCAGCCTTTCATTTCACCAACAAGAGCTCTTAGTCTTCCCTTATATTATTGTGAGCACGAGTTTAACTTAGTGATTGCGTTGTGTTGTGGTCTGTCTTAAGTTTTATGGTGCACGTAGTTTATTGGTTGCTGTGGACGCATTATAACTCTTGTGGTCGTGCTTCTAGTTTCTTTAGGTTGTGCTTGCCGTTTATATCAGTAGGACGTTTAGTTTTATCTCCATAGTGTGTGCAGTTTATCCCAGTAATTTGCATAATGTGTCGCTGTTGTGTGTATAATTTTTTGTCAGTTGTGTGTGCATAGTGTGACGAGTGGCCTGAACCATGCAGCCTTAACTACCTGTTAAGGGAATTACCTTAACTACCATCATCTGGAAAGGGAACAAGCAAGGAAAGGCAACCAATGGCAGAGTGTGTGTGCATACGTTTAGCAGTGGTATTGGTCAAGAGGTTTTATACTGTATATGTGTGTGTCTTATGCCATTGGTTCTCGATACTTCCTTAGTAGTTGCATGGGGCCGCTTCTCTTAAATACATCCCACCTGGAAATATTGCCTCCGGAGCTGTGTGTGTGTGTGTGTGTGTGTGTGTGTGTGTGTCATGCCCGCCTGCAGGTGACACACAACCCTCTCCCACCCCACCCCACCCCATCCCACCCCACCCCAACCCAACCCGAGATGAAGTGCCGCAAAGTTGGCGATGGAACAGTGGTGAATTAAGGGGGTCGTTTCTTCTGGGCACACTGGAGTCTTCATAGCCTTCTGAAACACAACAACAAAACAGATCCCCAACTCGTATACCGAAGGAGTCTGTTTCCCGGCATAGGTAGGAGGAATCAGTAACCCTCCACTTCGCACAAAACACAATATGATCCTCTTTAAGTCTAGTCACAGTGTCCCGTGCAAAATGTGGACTCCAGCAGCTCCCTTCATAACTGGTAACAGAATGACTCGGTGTGTAATATACGGTACGAGAAGGAAGGAGTATTATTACCTTTCTCCTATAAGGCTATTGTCTCACAGTATATGAGCGTGTGTGTTTATAAAAGGCAATATTACTGATGACCTGTCTTGCATAGGTTTTAAAAGGAGAGCGAGTGTTGTAGTTCCCCATGCAGTCTTGTTGTTTGTAGTCTCGTAGTGTGCATGTATACAAGACAGTTAGTTATAATGTCTTGCCTTGGTTCGGTGTTACTGTAAATATTTTAGTAAACAGTTTGTTTCTCTTTAGTCTTGCTTTAATCTCTAGGTGAATGTGTATTGTTGATTATTTTACTTACTCGTGTTGGATCCCTTCACCAAATCACAACATAGAGACAGCATTGATTAGCATGATGATGACTCCGTTTTTATTTACACAGGGCTTGGAGAGGTTCAACACCACCACCTACACTCATTTTGACAACGGGATGATGGTGTCTGAAGGAGTCGTAGCACCTATAGTTGACCCAAGTTCGAGGCTTCGTCATTGCACGTACACACACCAGATTGGGAGATACAGCGTCCTCCTCTAACGTAAGTACGATTTATATATGTGTGACCTGTATAATTAACTTTGTGTAACAGACCCAGCGTTTGATTACAAATGTAATGTTACTTTGTTCATTCTGCTTGGACACCCTGTAAGAGGAATGAAACGTAATCCCTTAAAATATTGTGAGGGAGAAAATTGTGTGAGATACGATACGACTACTGTAGATGCAATAAGATATGTATATGCCACGTGTATATCGTAGGAAATACAACCTCTCAGTGAAAATTTAAATACTGATTTTGTTTGAATAGGAATTGTTTTAAAAGTATGAAAATATTATATCGTAGACGGTAGGTCGTGTTTATAATTCATCTCTTCTGTGTGTGGCGAAGTGAGGACCACGACTCAGCTTACACATACACACACACATACTGATGAGGTGCTGTTGTTTATGTTAGACCAGCAGAACTTACTGGAGTTGCCCGGGTTAATTAAGGAAGCAGTATATAGGCTACAGTACACGACATCACAGGCTTAAATTAATAGTCAAATTCTGCATGGGGTCGCTGTACATTACTTGCTTGCTTGCCTGCTTGCTTGCCACTTTCATCCATCCCTAGTGAAATGACTTGTACCATTACCATCACAATTCACTTCAGTATTATTGTTGTTACTTGTTCCCCTTGTATCTCGTCTCCCTCCACGCAATACCTATTTATATAGTGACTGTACCACGGTATTTTCTTTGCACTTTCCATCGCTAGTCTTCTATTGATATTTGCCCGTAGTACCTTTATGAAGAGTATAGTACAGTGTTGGTCAATCTGGAGCAAGTGATTCCTCCAAACAAACTAACTACAGTATTCTAAGCAACAGGCCACCATTATTTTTGTTAACCCGTTCCTGTTTCCTGGCATACTTTGGAGGAATCAAGGCACTCCAATGTATCATACGTATACTAGGCTATCCCTACTACAGTATTTTAAGCAACAGACAGACCACCATTATTTTTGTTAAGCCGGTCCTGTTTCCTGGCATACTTTGGAGGAATCAAGGCACTCCAATGTATCATACGTATACTAGGCTATTCCCTCTACTCCCTCTAGGCCGGATCCAATGACTATCGGGCCTGAACTTGTCTCGTCTCTCACCACAACAATAAAAAGTGTCCGTTTCAATTCTGAGCACGAAGGGAGACATTTAGTTCCACTTTTGAGCACAAAGGGCGCCAGCCACTCTAGCAAATTTGATATCCACCAGTAGGTTCTTCAGAAAAAAAAATAAAACTTCCCTTTGAATTTATTTTGAGGACTGACAATCATGCTTTTCAGAATTTATACTAGGTTACTTTGTGTGTGTGTGTGTGTGCTTGTTTGTGTGTTTGTGTTTGTTTGTGTGTTTGTGTTTGTTTGTGTGTTTGCGTGTTTATGTGTGCTTGTGTGTGTGCTGTTGTTACGCTATAGTAAGCCTTCAATGATACAACACACACACACACACACACACAGACACAGACACACACACAGACACACAAACACAGCAGCGGGGGGCGGTGGGTGGGGGAGTGGTACCATTACGCCCGTGGCCACCAATCGCTTTCCCAGGCTGTGAAATTGTCCTCTAATGACCTCGTAAAAACCACCCCGCAAGAAGGGACTTAGAGGAAATGGGTTGGGTCGTGAAGGGCCATTTAGATAACAATAAATGGAGGCCCCAGAGGAAATGACAACCTGACCCACCACAAGGTATGGCTTCACTTGATGTCAGTCGTCTGTTACACACCAGTATTCCTGAATTTTTTGTTGTTTGCCCTCATGGTAATATTTTTTTTT
>JAWZYT010000354.1:135000-186869 GCA_034508575.1 Petrolisthes manimaculis
CGAGCGAGATGAAACGGGGGAAGTAGGGCGTGAGGAAGGCAGATTAAGTAATTGAGTTAAACATATCAAGTGATAAATTAGGTTTGAAGGTATGGAAGATCAACAAGGCTCGGGGCTGGGAGAATGGCCATCGAGGGAGGGACAGAGAAGAGGAACTGGCTGGAAGAGACGACGGAGAATGTAGACAGAAATAGAGGAATAGTTTGGAGGAATCAGAGGAGTAACAGAGGAGACAGACAGACACGTTAGGGAAGGTTGAAATAGTTTAAGAGTGATGCAGATTGTAGCAAGAAGTTTGGTAGGAGGGAAGGAAGAGATATAGAGGCATGAATGAATTGTTTAGTTGAAGCAGGCTAGTGGGAAGTCAGGTAAAGAGACGTGCAATGGGGTGGCAAGGGTGTGTGTATGTAGCATTGTAAAGCATGAAGTCTGGTGAGAGGGAAGTAAGTGGTGGTAGTGGGATGCTGGAACTATTGAAGTGAAACGAAGAAGGTGGGTGGAAGGAAGTAGTTAAGTAGCAAGAGGAGGTGGAGGAGGTTAAGGAGGAAGAAGAAGAAGAAGAGGAGGAGGAGGAGGAGGAGGAGGAGGAGGAGGACGAGGAGGAGGAGAAGGACAAGGAGGACAAGGAGGAGGATGAGGAGGAGGACTGCAGGCGACCCCATAGTGACGAGGCTACACCGACGCCACCATGAATATTCAGGCAGCAAACTGAGCTTCACCCTTTCATATGGAGATCCTTCCCTTTCCTATTCTATCTTTCCGTAAACCTTTCTCTAATATCTCTCTCTGTTTCCATCTTCATATCCACTCTTTTGCTCTCTCTCTCTGTCTGTCTTTCTCTTTCTCTTTCTCTCTTTCTTTCTCTCTCTCTCTTTGCTTCTCATTATTGTGTCTCATCCTTCCCTTCTCCATTTCTTTTTCTTTTCCCTACCACCAGTTTTTTTTCTCCCATTCCTTCCTTCCTTCCTTCTCCACATATATATATAGTTCTTTCCTACCACGTTCCTCCTCTTCCTCCTCCTCCTCTTCTTCTTCCTCCTCTTCCTCCTCCTCTCCCTGGCTTTCTTCCTTCCCCTCTCCTTTTATTATATCTCTGTCTTCCTCCTCGGTGTCTGCTGCTTCTCTTTACTTTACCTCTCCCCTTGTTATTGCCTCTTTCCTTGTGATCTCTTTATCTCCTTACCACTCCCTCTCTCATCCCAAGTCATTCATTACCTTTTAATTTTCTTACCTACCTACCTCTCTGTCTCTGTGTTTCTCTGTCTCTCTTGCTCTGTCTCTCTTTCTCTGTCTCTCTTTCTCTGTGTGTCTGTCTCCCTGTCCCTGTCTCTCTCTTCCTCCCTGTCTCTCTCTCCCTCCCTGTCTCTCCCTCCCTCCCTCCCTCCCTCCCTGCCGTATTGGTCTAATTAAGGCTGTGTGTTTACTCTACTCAATTGATCATTATAGGGATACGGTGGGAATTAATTAAACCCCGTGTTATCACTCACAGACCGTGGCCGTAACACACACACACACACACAAACCTAAACACACATACAAACAAACCTACACACAGAAATAAACCTACACACAGAAACAAGCCTATACACACACACACACACACGGAACCCCCCCCCCCTTCCACACACACTCAGACCCCCTCCCCCCACACACACAGAAACCCAAACAAGATGATGGTACTTGGTGTGTGTGTGTTGTGTTGTGTTGTTTGTGTGTCACATTAGAGGAGGCCCAGGTGACACATCAACCCCATCTCTCTACTTCAACTCGACTTATACATTATTCAAAACCCCTCAAGGACCCTGTGGTGATGTAGTCAGATGTAGTGGAGGTAAATGAGTTCTTCAAATATTGCCACGAAACACACACACACACCTACCTATAATGGAAGGAGTATGTTTCGTGGTAGTGTCAGGAGGAATCTCAAGCCTCCAGTTCCCATACACGATCACACGGTCCTTAATACCTTCATATTCAGCTCCCTCTAAAGTTAAACTCGGGCACCAACCACCTGAGGGAAAAGGGAAGAAGGAAGGGGAGGGAAGAGTAAAGAAGGAAGGGGAGGGTTATTAAGTGATGTGAAGGGAAGGGGGCAGATGAGGAGGGATGTGATTAAACGGAAGACCCTGTAATCGGCTGAGGGAAGAGGTTGGGGAGGGGAAGTAGAAGGCTATTTGTATCCTGGCATAGTTTGTTATAAAAAAAAATTCTGTACTAATATAATTTGTTACAATTTTTTTTTCTAAACAAATTTTTTGCTACAATTTTTTTTATACATACAGGTAAAATATTCCTTGTTATAAACGACGTGAACGGGACGCGAACAAGATTACAGGACACGAATGAAACCTTTTGCTCCCCCCACACCTGTCAGCAACAAGCGTGTCCCACCACTCGGCAATATTGAATCCACGTGAACCGGAACAGCTCAATTTGCAACACCTGCCACGGAGGAAGGAATGGGGATAGAGGGATGGAGGGAGGAATGAGGTGAGAGGGAGGGAGGGAGGAATGAGGTGAGAGGGATGGAGGGAGGGAGGGAGGAATGAGGCGAAAGGGAGGGAGGGAGGAATGACAGAGAGACAGAGGGGGGTGGAGGGGCTGGTTGACGGTAAGGGACGAAGGTGAATGGGATCAAATAAGAGTGAGTTCCCTTTTGGCTGTGGACGAGTTGGATTGATTAGACTTACACCACATGGCCAGGAAATGAGGTGATGCCTGGCTGAAGCACGGACAGATTATCATAGTCAACCTCCCTCCCCTCACCTCCCTCTAGAACACTCCTCACTCCAACAATCCCCTCTCCCTCCCTCACTCCAGTACTCCCCCCTCCCTCCCTCACTCCAGTACTCTCCTCTCCCTCCAGTGCTTCCCATTTCACTCTGATAGTTAGTCTTTCCCTTATTTTCATTCATTCATTCATTCCTTCCTTCCTTCCCACGTGTCACTTCACTTCTCATAAACTCTGAATTCCGAGAGCTTAGACTGGTGGATGAGAGGCAGCACCTTTCTATCCCCATTGCGGTGCCACAACCACGCCATCGAATTTCCAGTATCACTTTCACAACCATTCATCCACAAACCACCACCATCACTACTATCCTTTAATATAATTGCCCTTCGGTTAATAGATGGGCAATTATGCAAATGTCCTTCCAGTATTTAACAAATGATTGTTTATCTGTTCCCTTCCATCAGTCAGTAATGGGGACCGCTGGCCAGTTGTTGTCAGAAATTATGAACTCGACTTTCCATTGTGTGGCCCTAATCGCCCTAATAGCTCACTGTTTGGGGCAAGTTAGAAATAAATGCAGCCTATGAATATAAATCAACGTATTATAAACAAATGTGTGAAGAGAGATTTGACTTTTATATGAAATTGAACAGTACAGTATAATATTATAATCTATCGGTTGTGTTGTATTGTCAGAGAGAGAGAGAGAGAGAGAGTGTGTGTGAGTGAGAGAGAGTGTTGGAGGGGGTGAGAAGGTCTGGTTGTGTGTGTGTGTGTGTTCCAAGGTTTGATGAAGGGGGCTGGAGTGAAGAGGTCGCATTTTGCTCCCCCTCTTTCCTGGAAATGTTTACTGCTTGGTGTGGTGTGGTGTCGTGGTTAAGTGTTTTCATTCCCAACATCTCACCTGCGTACACTTCTGTCTATCGGTGTAATTAATATTATTCTCCCTCTATCTACTTGTCTATATTCGTTGCTGCTATATATCTCTCTGTCCATCTTTCATCAGGCACCATTTGACCTAACTGTTGCGGCGATTAATATCAATCAATCAATCAATCAATCAATCAATCAATCAATCAAGTATGTGTGAGTCAGTTCCTTCAATCCGTCAATTTTTGTTTTTATTTCCATTTATATTCCACGGTGTTAGAATGTTTTTGGAATGAGGTTTGAAGGCATTTCATTGACTTGGGCCTTCGACCATCAAGTGTTTTTATACAGATAGAAATATTGAGGCTTTGGGGACTTAATAATTGTTAATAGAATATGATAGACGTCACAAGGTCCGCAACGAAAGCAAATAATAATAATAATAATAATAATAATAATAATAATAATAATAATAATAATAATAATACCGGTAATAATAATAATAATACCGGTAATAATAATACCGGTAATAATAATACCGGTAATAATACTGATAATGATAATAATAATAATAATAATAATAATAATAATAATAATAATAATAATAATAATTCTACCATTTTGTCGGTGACTGACGCATGCGTGTCTTTCATCCATGTGCTCGAAAATGTATATATGTGTCTGGTGTGTGTGTATTATTCCCGTGTATACATAGGTGAGTGTGAGGTTGGTAGGTGTGATGGATGGCAGGGAAGAGTGTGAGTGACAGCATTATTACAGAGGCTGGTTGACGTAGATGATATGACGAGGAGGGAGGCGATACATTCTCTTACTCTCTCTCCTTTCCTCTTACTCTCTCTCCTTTCCTCTTACTCTCTCTTTTCCTCTTACTCTCTCTCTCTCATTTCCTCTTACTCTCTCCTTTCCACTTTCACTCGTTCTCAAACTCCTCTCCTATCCACTTTCTCTCTCTCGTTCTCCAGCTCTCCCTCCTATCCACTTACCCTCTCTTGTTCTCTATCTCCCTCTTATCCATCCTTTCTCTATTTCCACTGTATGCTTTCCCTTCCTCTCTCTCTCTCTTTTTTTCCCTTCCTCTCTCTCTCTCTCTTTTTTCCCTTGTCACTTTCATCTCTTCTCTCCCCATGTGTCTTCCCTTCCCCTCTCTCACCCATTCACACACACACACACACACACACACACACACACACACACACACACACAAAACTACACTCACACAGGTATATTGTGAAACGCATCCATAATTCATTTGTCTCTGTTCTCTGATTACCTTACTGACTGTCTGATTTCGTTTTCCTTTTGTTTGAATGTTTCCAGCTTGTCTGCAATATTGTCTGTTCGTTTTAATCTGCCAATTGTCTGCCACTTCTCTGTCTGCCTCTTCTCTGTCTACCATCTTAATTGTTTCCTTGTTTTCTCTTCCATCTTCCTTACATCACAGTAAATATGAATATAGTCTTGTTTAGTTGTCTGTGTGTGTGTGTGTGTTTGCCTGTTGGTTGAAGTTTCCTTGTCTCTGTCTGTGTGTGTGTGTGTGTTTGCTTGCCTGTTGGTTGAAGTTTCCTTGTCTGTGTTCACTTGCCTACTTGTACCTGAGTACCTCCTTGCTTGCTTGCTTAATCGTATATCCACGTCTGTGTGTGCTTCCCGGAATGCTTGTTTACCGCCTCACTGCGTACTCAAGTGTCCCGCCTTTGTGTCTGCTTGCGTGCCTGACTGACTGACTGACTGCTTGCTTGAATGTCCCCGCCTCTGTGTTTGCCTGCCTGCCTGCCTGCCAATACACCGTTTGCCTTGCCTTTGTCTGGGGAATGGAGGTAGCAAACTATTGACTTAAAATGTGTCTCGACTCTTAACCTGGTAACGGAAGGGACAGGGAGTAGCAGGAGGGAACGAAGGAAGGTAGCAAGGAAAGAACGATAAAGAGATAAAGGTAGCAAGGAAGATAGGAAGGAAGGAAGGAAGGAAGGAAGGAAAGAAGGAAAGAACGATAAAGAGATGAAGGTAGCAAGGAAGGAAGGAAGGAAAGAACGATAAAGAGATGAAGGTAGAAAGGAAGGAAGGAAGGAAAGAACGATAAAGAGATGAAGGTAGCAAAGAAGGTAGGAAGGAAGGAAGGAAGGCATGAATGAAAGGAGGAAGGGAGAAAGAATATGAAAAGCAAATCAAAGGGAGTAGGAGGAAGGGAGGTAGGAAAGAAGGATTGAGAGAGAGAGGAAGGCAGGTAGGAAGAAAGGCCCTATGCGTGAATGAATGAATCAAGGAAAGAAAAAATATATCTGAAAGGGAGAGATATATAGTGGGAGGGAGAATGAGAACGACGAAGAACGAAGTGGAAAGTAAACGAGAGGCGAAACAGACCAAAGAGAATACAGTGTTGCAGTTAAACGTTTTGTTGTGAGTGGCAAATGGCAACCAACCAACCTCCCCCCTCCTTGGGAATAAATTTAGATGTTGTCGCAAAACTGGACGCTCCTGGTCACCACACAACTTATACAGTGAGCGAAAATAGTCATGAAATACGGTGAACACATACACCGAGGACCTAAGTGTCTGGTATATTATTGCACCGTGTATCATAATGTTTCACGACTTACATTTAATCCTGGGACAAAACTGCGATACTCGTATAGACACCTGGGTGAATATAACGGAGATACGACAGATCGAGGGCATGAAATCGTGTGACGTAGGGTTGAGAGGAGAAGGGAAAGAGGTCAAGAAATTGGTGTTATGGTTGGAGGGAAACTTCAGAGCGGGTGGGTGAGCCTGGGTGATGTGGGATGGGGAGGGTGATAGTTGGGATGATGGGTAGTCAAGAGGGAGAAGAGAAGGAAAAGGCTAGGGTTAAAATGAAGTGAGATAAGAGTAAGAAGAAGAACAAGGAGTAAATGAGCAGGAGGAATGATAGAGAGTTGAAGGATTACTAAGAGTATTATGGGGTATTAGTTTATTTAATTGTGGATTAATAGGATAACAGCATCGTATGGTGGGACAATGTTAGGAAGGATGGAGTGGAGGGGGACGAGGTGATGATGTGGGTGAGAGAGGAGAGAGAACAAGAGGGGCAAACCTTACACAACTCCTAACCTTACTTTCATATTCTGGTCACGGAAGTTTCAAGACTTGGTGGTGTTGTCTCACACGAAGTTGTTACATATTTCCCCCTACACAAGAATGCCTAAACTCAAACACAGCAGCAGTTGTGTAAGTGTGTAACATATCAGTAAATCTTTTGCTTCATAGAACGGAGGTGTGTGTTGCTGCAGAGTTTAAAAAGAACTATTTTACGATGATGCCGCATGCAACCAACCTGCTTATTACGAAATTACCCAGTTTATGTTCAGTGTTTAAAAATGATTTAACCATAACATTGTGTAGCGTCCAGATATATTCATAAACGTGAACAGAAACAGTAGTGTCAATGTTTTCCTTTTCTCTCCATTTTTATGATGATGTTGGAGTGGAGTGTTGGTCCTCGTACACGTGTTTTTGTGTTTTTCAGTCCATTTTTGACTCGTGTGGTGTTCAGGCCTTGCCATCTCCAACCCTGGAAAACACACGCATAATACTGATCTCTATCGGAAACCTCTGAGAATATGAAGTAGTTCCCTTGGTAAACACGTCGTCCCTCCACACACACACACACACACACACACACACACACACACACACACACACACACACACACACACACACACACACACACACACACACACACACACACACACACACACACACACACACACACACCACTTCCATCATCATACAAAACACACACACACACCTTCCTCGCTCACGGTATAGAGAGACTCTTTCACACAGCTGACTTCATTTCAAACACACACACACACACACACACACACACACACACACACACACACACACACACACACACACACACACACACACACACACACACACACACACACACACACACACACACACACACACACACTCTGTACTCTATCACCTCTCTTGCCTTCACACACCTGACCTGTATCGAGTAATACACACACACACACACACACACACACACACACACACACACACACACACACACACACACACACACACACACACACACACACACACACACACACATTCTTCTCTCCCACTTGTACCTTGCTTCTATACACCTTTTTTTATCTCTCTCTCTTTCACACACACACACACATTTTTATCCCTCCGATCTGAACTTTTGTTGTGCTATCCTCGCCTTCTCTTAAGTCCATATTATCCTTATATTTTTCTGACTTTGACTTTATCAGGGTTTTGTTTTCTCTATCCTTCGCGGTTGGGATAGTAAATAAGTTGTCAGCTTTTATTATTTAGCTGTGGTTAAAGCCTGACGATTTAACTTATTAGAGGTAACTCCTTTGTACCTTGAAACCTAAGAGGAAAGTTTTGTGTTGGTAAATCTGGAGCTACTGAACCCTCCAAACTATTCCAAGCAACAGAGCACCCTTATTTACCTACCTACCTACCTACCAACTCACCAACCAACTCACCAACCAACTCACCAACCAACTCACCAACCAACCAACCAACTCCCTACCAACCGAACAAAAAATTTCTCCATCTTCTCTCGCATTTCCTGTCAAATAGGTTAACTCCATTTCTCTCTTCCTTTCCCCCGTCTCGTCACCTAAATATACACGTCTTACCTCTCACTCCGCCTCTCACCGTCAACCTCACCCACCACTCATCATCAATTACCCGCCGCTAACTTCATCTTTTTCCTCTCCCAAAAACCTCACTACTTCTGACCACCAACTTCACCTTACCTCTCTTCAACAACCTCACCTCTCGCCTTACCTCTCTTCAACAACCTCACCTCTCTCCAACAACCTCATCTCTCACCTTACCTCACTTCAACAACCTCTACTTCACACATCACCACACCACTCACTTCACACATCACCACACCACTCGCTTCAAACCCCACCACACCACTCACTTCACACCCCACTCCACCACCTCACGTCTTTTCTTCTTCTCCTTCACACGTTAAATATTTGATTACCGCCAGAAGTCGTCAATACATAAGTTATGCAGATCTCCGGCCCGACCCAACTTTTAAGCGTGGTGTTGGCAGGGTGGGTGAGCTGGGCGGATATATGGTCCTCCTTATCACTTACTGCCAAACTCCAGTGGGTCGTGGCTGAAGGTGGTGGTGGTGGTGGTGGTGGGGACTGAGGGAAAAGTTTAGAGATAATGTGTTTATTTAGCTGTGTGTCTTGTATATTGTTTGTTTGTACACTATTGACTAAAAGGAAGGAAGGAAGGAGTGCATCTTTTTTTTTTTCTTCCTCGTCTTTATATATTAGTAGGAGGGAATAAATATTGTCATAACAATAATAATAAATGTGAACAAATGGTTAGAACGAGGGACTACATTTTGTGACATTCATATAAGTGAAAGATTGGAGGTTTATCCTTATTTTCAGTGACGCCACAGGCAGGAGGATTTCTAATTAAATTTTCACTTCGGAATAAAAATCAGAGAAAAAAAAATCCTCCATCGAAATGAAAAAATAAATAAACGAAGATTATTTTTTTTAGCATGACAAAAATGGGAGCACAGATAATAAAAAAAGAGACGATAGATATACTTCACAAGTGGTAAATTACACACATGTTATTAGGATAGAAAATGGTTCAGAATGCAACTATCAGGTCATGTTATTATTAGCATTATCGAGTACATGAGATGGACGTGAAGTTATGCCGACTGCTTTACCTCTGCAAAATCAGACAGACCTCCTTTCTTTACCTTCCTTTCTCTCTCTTTCTCTCTCTCTTTTTCTTTCTTTCTCTCTCTCTCTCTCTCTCTCTCTTTCTTGACGCCTTTTTGTCTCCATTCCTACCACATTTTTCCTGTCACATTCTTCATCCTTTCTGGACCTCACCTGCTTTTTTCTCTCCTCTCACTTTCTCCTCACAGCTCACAGTGTGGACCTCACGTTTCCACTTCAGCAATTTTTCCTCCTTAGAATTATCCCTGCACACACATTATGTCCGACCACTCGTGCTCCTTTCTACACTCGTTATTCTACTCCGTCCTTGTCCTTCTCCCTTTAGTCATATTATATCTTCATTTTTTTTCTTCTCGCTTGTTTTTATTATATCATGTTTTTCATTTATTTTCTCGTTTTCTTTTCCACTAGTTGTATATTCTTCTGTTTATTCTCGTATTTTTTCTTTTACGTTCGTTTTATTTTATCGTTGTGTTTTATTCAACTCGATTTTAAATAGATGTATCTTCAGTTTGTCTTAGTGTCAGTTTTTTTTTAATTTGTTCGACTATTAAGAATATTAGATTATGAAGGGAATTCTTGCATGGTTGGTAGTAAGTAAAATGTTTGGTGTATTAACCGTAGAGTTTATCACCGTATCTTAAAACTTGTGTTGTATGATCATAAAATTAAGTAATTCCAGGAAAACTCACAGGAGCAATAATTGTTAATTGTCGAGAAATTCTCTTTTGCAGTACAGTGTTAAAATATTTAGTCACATTTGTATACCGGTAATTCTTCTTATTTCGTGGAAAGACACGAAGACAAAGACAGAAACAAAGCGGACCTAATGTGTCGTCCCAGCGGGGTGGACTGACAACAACAAACTCCACTTACCACTCTTGGAAGTACACGTTTGTCTTCCATGGAGGGCCTGGGATACAAGGCAAGGCAGTGTTACCACCATGAATAATAAAAGGATGATGTGCCGAGTCTTATTACGAGGCGCAGCGGGGGCTTGGCACGATGTCTGGTCCCCGTCCCAAGTATAACGTAGTACAGGGACAACACAGCCAGGGTTGTATTTAAATATGTTATTGTAGACGATGGTTTTTATACTCGTTAATTTCACCTGGCAGTCTGGCAGGTCATGATAAAAAGGATCTATCTTGGAATGATAAATCTCAGTACAGTGAAGGAATATAGATTAAGGACTTAGCTTTGAAAGGTGTGTTGAATGTATTCCCCTAAAGTGTTGGTTGTGTGGCTGGAGTGTCGTGCTCTGTCAGTAATGTTAATAATGAATATAAATGAGTTTTCAAATAGGCTCTGTGACGATATATACCGTACTGTATATATATATCCCTGGAAAGGTAACCATTATTCATTCACATACTTAATTACCCCGAGGTCTGACAATATCCGAATGAAAAATATAAAAGTTTAATTCATGACATTAATTATTATACTACATCCACTGCTATACATGAAAAAAAGTAACTGAACCTCATTGTGTTATAAATATATGATTATATAGTGGAGAAATGAATACCCATCCAAATTTCCAGACAATCTCCTCCCCCTATAATAATATGATGGAGGAAGGCGGGATGATGGAGAGGATAACGGGAAGAGGGATTTATGTAATGGTGGAAATTAGTTTAAGGTCTAAAGAGGAGGGGAAAGGAGTATGTACCGTATCGCTAATGTAATGTAGATGTAAGCCGGTTATTGGGGCGGATGGGGAAGAGGCATCGTGGTTGGTTGGTTGAGTGTGTGTGTATGAGAGAGAGAGAGAGAGAGAGAGAGAGAGAGAGGTGGGGTGGGAGGTGGAGGGGGAGAGGGAGAGGGAGGGAGAGGGAGAAGTAGGTGAGGAAGGGTACAGATAAGTGGGAGAGGATAGTCAGGTTATAAAGGTGGATAGATGGTCAGTGAGGATTGGAAAGGCAAGACAAGTGATTTGTAACGAGAGAGAAGTGTTAGTAGCCTATGGGAATGATTCGAGACACAGTGTAGTATATATAAGGTGTAGAAATATTTGAATGAGAGAAAGAAAAGGAAAGAGGTCTGAGTCTGCAAATCATCTCTCTCTCTCTCAAGGCTGATCAAAGGGTCTTAGTAACTCCCCTCAGGTTGTGTGATAATGTAAAGGGAAAACACACCATTATTTTTCCCCTCGTTGTTGACACTGTAAGGTAAAGATCACACGAACAATATTTCTGGGCTGTGATTCAGATCCTCGTCTCTCCTTCAAATTAATTATGTGTTGGCTGGCATGTGGGACACCCTTAGGTAAAATATATATAGCAAAATTACTCATGTTACTTTTTGCCTAAATCTGCTAACAGATAGAAAGACAGTTTAACAGTTAGATAGACACACATACAGACAAAAAGACAGACAGACAGACAATCGAACCAATTCCATATCGCTGACGGAGGTAAAGAACAGCAAAAAAGAAGTGGAAGGTAGAAACTAAATTAAACGAAATACAATGGTATGAATTACTTATGATAAAGGAAAGGATAGGGAAAATAAATGGTGTAAGATAAAAAATAAAAAATATAAGAGGGGACAAGGTAGAGAGAGTTAGGGTTAAAGAGGGATTATGAGTGAAATGTGGGTTGGGTGGAGATGAGAAGGGAGCGAGCGTGAGAATGGCAGGCAGGGTGGAAAATGTTGAGGCTGGCTGGGAAGGTGAGGCGAGGTGAGGTGAGGTGGTTGTGGAGTAAATAATATCTCAACATGAAGGATGATAATTATGTTCTGCTCTGACCTTCACTCGACCCTTATTGCATCCCTTTCCCCATTCCCTAAACCCTCCTCATCCCTATCACCTTCTCCAACTCCTCTTCCCCTCTCCCTCGTCTCTCCCACTCCCTTTCCCTCTCCCTCGTCTCTCCCTCTCCCACTCTCCACCCACGGCTTCCTCCCACACTAAATCCTGCCTAATGACCTACTGGAAGTGATCAGTGGTCAGTGGAAGCAGTTTATACGCCCCCTTGTGTTGGTAGAAGGTATATCTATATATATACCGTATACATGTAGCAAGTAAACTAATAGGTACCGTAATAATATAATATACCTTAATAACAGATATATAAAATAGTGAATTTGTCAAGTTGTTACAGTCAGTGAGTAGATACATAAAATAGGGATATTGTCAAGTTGTTTCAGTCAGTGAGTAGATACATAAAATAGTGAAATAGTCGAGTTGTTACAGACAGTGAGTAGATACATAAGATAGTGAAATAGTCGAGTTGTTGCAGGCAGTGAGTAGATACATAAAATAGTGAAATAGTCGAGTTGTTGCCGTCATTTCTCCCACTCAGTCCGTGCCACACCAACACGACCGGTGCATTATGTTAGGAAGGTTACCACAGCCGCACGTATGCCATCATTTTCATCTTTATATATCGCACCTCGGGGAGACATTAACCGGAGGAAGAGCGAGTGTGTTCAGGTGTTGGAGGAGGACCCAGTGCAAAGGGAGGCTGCATTTAGAAGATTATCACAAGGATCGTTCACCCGGGATGGATGTACAGTCACTCATAAATATTAAGACCCCAGGACAGTTAGCTTCTAATACGTGTGACATCGGTTCTGGCAATAGTGTTGGTGATGACATTTGAGAGATGAAGTTGATCTGCTCGACTCACTTTGAACTAAGGGTAAATGAGACTAAGCATGAGTTGGGATAATGATTCAAGCAATGTTGCCAGAACCGATATCACTCGAGTTAAAAGATGTCTTGTCTTTACTTTTATGAGTGACTGTACAATATGTATTCACTGACATTTTATCATGGCTATGTTTGTTACTGCTACCGTAAGCATCTGAGCAAAGTGTAAGAAAACAGATCACCTACACGTGTACTGAAGTGTTCTGTTTCCTGGCAGAGTTTTGGAGGAATCGGTTGCCCTTCAAACCACCCAAAAAATATATCCACTTATACCAAATGGAAAGACAGTAAAAATCAGAATATCTGGTTATACACACAGGAAGGGATAGAAGGAAAAGAGAATAAACCACGAGGAGGGAGAAAAGAAACGAGTAAAAATAAAAAAGCAAGGGAAGATAAAAAACACTCTTATGCAATAAACGAAAGAAAATGGAATTTGTTTAACTAGTTTACCTTCCCTCAGTCCAACGTGTCCCATATAAAACGTATACAAACAATACGGACAGTCCCTCTTGTAAGTTGTTATTGTGGTTGTTGTAGTTGTGGCTGTTGTAGTTGTTGTCGTTGATGTTGGTGTTGTTGTAGTTGTTGTTGTTGTTGTTGGTGTTGTTGTTGTTGTTGTTGTTGTTGTTGTTGTTGTGAAGAAGGTAAGCAGCTAGACTGATTGAGGGAAGTGAGGATGATAGTGGAAAAAAAAAAACTTAGTGAAAGGGACCCAAATGAGAGGAATGAAGGAAAGTTGATTCATTGAGGGAGGGACGTGGAAGAAAATTGAAAGACAGGAAACACTAAGAAAGAAGATTTAGAAGAAAAATAACTGGAAGAGAAAACGCTGAAGGCAGAAAATCCAGTGGAAATAAAACTGGAAGCAGTGAAATCGTAGAAAAGAAAACCGGAGGCAAATAAACAGAACGAAAAAAAAATTGGTGCTTCGGAGGAGGAGTTAAAGGGAGTGAGGACTGCATGGAGGCTGGGTGGGGGGACAGGGGCCGTAAAAAGAGCCAAGTCAAGGGTTTTTCCTGTCAGAATGAAATACAGTGTTTGCGTTTTTATGTCTTGACGTCGTCGTTGAGAGGTGGTGTGTAGGTGGGTGGGTGGGTGTGGTGGGTGGGTGGGCTGGCTTAGTTGTGGGGTTGTTAGCAAGGAGGAGAAAGGATGAGGCGAGAGGAAGGAGTTGAGGCCAAAATAACATCCTACTTCCAGGTTGTAGAGACGATATAACACTTAGAGACGGAAGGAAGGACAGTTTATTATTATTTTTATTCCTCCACTCAGAGACTGCCACCTCAACAAGTCTGATTTTTTTACTTTTGGGACTTAGACAAATTTGGGACTGTATGTGTAAGAGTGAATGTATTGTAGTTGTTGTAAGTTATGGATGGTGTTGTGACATGGATCATTGCTCTGGTTTTAGTTGTGTGTGTGTGTGTGTGTGTAAGAGTGAATGTACTGTAGTATTATTAGTTATGGATGGTGTGTATAGATGCGAGAAGAATGCTGGGTTTTACTGAGTGTGTGTGTGTATTAGTGAATGTACTGTAGTATTGTTAGTTATGGATGTTGTGTATAGATGCGAGAAGAATGCTGGATTTTTAATGAGTGTGTGTGTATATTAGTGAATGTACTGTAGTATTGTTAGTTATGGATGTTGTGTATAGATGCGAAAAGAATGCTGGGTTGGTGTAGTGTATATAAGAGTGGAGGGAGCGTCTCCTGTCTGGACTCAATGTAAACACCAGACAAGTCGCACAGGGAGTAATTTAAGATGTTTACACTTCGTCCTCTTCATCATCTTCTTCTCTCCCATGCTCTCGTTATCACCAGTGTCCCCCACTCTCCTTTCTTTCTCTCTCTTCCTCTCTCTCTCTCTGTCTGTCTCTGTCTGTCTGTCTGTCTCTATCTTTTTCTATCTTTTTCTATCTTTTTCTATCTTTTTCTATCCTTTTCTATCTTTTTCTATATTTTTCTATCTTTTTCTATCTTTTTCTCTCTTGTTCTCTCTTTTTCTCTTTCTCCTTTTCTATCTTTTTTCTATCTTTTCTCTCTTTCTCATTCTCCCTATCTCTCTCTTTTTCTCTCTCTCACTCTCTCACTCCCTCTCTCTTTCTCTCTCACACACACACCTTCTTCCACATTGGTATTGTTTGTGTGTTTGTGTGTCATGTAGTCTCCCCTCTTTCCTTATTGTCTGAGGTGATATAAGCCGTACTATTATTAAGAGTTTGGGCGCCCCTTCCCATCCCAACTTTTCTTTTAACTACTTCTCAACTGACCCTCGTTTGGTTCTGTTTCCTTCTGGCTTCTTGTTGTCTGTCTGTCTGTCCCTTCCTCCTTTCTTTCGCTTCGTCTTACAGGGTAAAAATTTATTATCTCCCATCTCATCTTCCTCTTCAATTTAATTCCACCTCCTATACCTCTCTTCCACATCTACCTCTCCTCCACATCTACCTCTCCTCCACATCTACCTCTCCTCCACATCTACTTCTCCTCCACATCTACTTCTCCTCCACATCTACCTCTCCTCCACATCCACATTTCTCTCTCCACAACCACATTTCTCTCTCCACATTTCTCTCTTCCCATTTCTTTCCCCATTTCTCTCTCCACATTCCTCTCTCCCCAATTCTCTCTTCCCATTTCTCTTTCCATTTTCTCTCCACATTTCTCTTCCTCATTCCCCTCTCCTCATTCCCCTCTCCTCATTTCTCTCACTGTATTCTCCTCTTCCCATTTCTCTTGCCATCTTTACTTCCCAGTTTCTCCTATCTCTCTTATTCCACATCTTTCTCTCAATATCTCCTAGCTCCTTCATCCTCCTTACCTTTTCTTTCCTTCCTTCCTTCCTTCCTTCCTTCCTTCCTTCCTTCTTTACCCATTCTTTCCTTCCTTCCTTCCTTACCTTTTCTTTCCTTCCTTCCTTCCTTCCTTGTTATTCTCTTTCTCCAACTTTTCTCTTGACTCCATCTATCTAGTATTTTTTTCCTAGCAAGTGTATTCTTCAGCCCACTTTAGCCAAACAATTCTGGATTCTCCTCCCTGTATCTTTTTATATATATTTTTATTTCTTTATTATTTTTTATTACACTTGTCTTAGCTGTCTTCATTTCGTTCTCTCTATTTTATTTTCCCTTTCCTCGCCACACACTTCCTTCCCCCATCTCTTTCTTTTTGTATTTTTATTTTTTTCAGTTATTTTTTGTTATCATTCGGGCCTTCCTTGTTGATGTTTCCTACACCACTTTCACTGTGTGTGTATGTGTTTGTGTGTGTGTGTGTGTGTGTGTGTTTGTGTGTGTGTGTTTCGTGGCAATATTTGAAGGACTCGTTTACCTCCAATTTTCTGACTACATCACAGGGTCCCTTAAAATCGCCTCCCCTCACTAATCTCCACTGCCAAGCACACACACACACACACACACACACACACACACTCCCCTTCATGCTGTCATACCTGTCTACACTACAAACCTTTTATGTTGTGTGTAAATGCTCCCCTTTCACTGACGTCTACTGCTAATACCACTCACCCTCTCCCTCTCCATTCTATTCCCACTCCATTTCTACTCTCTTACCACTCCACTCTCCTTTTCTCTCAAGTTTTCCTCTCTCTCTCTCTCTCTCCAGTCTCCTGCACTCCATTCTCCCTCCGTATCTCCACTCTCTTACCACTCCATGCACTCTTCCCCTCCCTCTCCACTCTTCTCCTCCCTTTCCACTCTCCCACCCACTCACTCTCCCTCTTCACTCTCCCACTCACTCACTCTCCATTTCCTTTTCCACTCTCTTTTCATCTCCCTCCTCCTCCCTACAGCACCAACTAACTATCTATCAGTTAGCCTTTCATATATCAACTTTCCCAATGAGTAATCTCCGCTTCATTCCATTCCCTAACTTTGCTCCTCTCCACGTCTCCCTTCACTACACCACCTCGTCCCTTTCATGCCTATCCGTCTCCATATATATAAAAAAAAAAAGTATAAAATGTTAGGCTGCTGTTCCTGTTGTTATCATTTAGTCAAGTTGAGTGTAATTGTCTCATTTCAACACAGGGAACGTAAATAACACTCGTACGAAGATGTAAATACACTCAGGTTATGTCATGGCACACCTTAGACTGATTATAATGAGAGAGAGAGAGAGAGAGAGAGAGAGAGAGAGAAAGAGAGTGAGAGAGAGCAAATTAGTGTAGCAGAGCACTGGGTTAAGGCAACATATATCCGCTGTACAAAACCGTGTACATTTTTTCTGGGTGAGGGAGTGGAAACTAGGAACTTGAAACCAGGTCACAAGCAAGAGCATATACACTCAAACACACACACACACACACACACACACACAACCTAAAGTATTTCTAGTTGAGAAAATGAAATTACAGTTGTATATCCTCAGCCCCGGTCCAAGTTCTTTGAGACACTAAATTAACTCTCTCTCTCTCTCTCTCTCTCTCTCTCTCTCTCTCTCTCTCTCTCTCTCGTTTTCTACCTAACTAATTTTTCCACATTTTTAAGTAGCCAGGCCCTAATTTTTTCATTCCCCACACGGTGAAAGCAAACACCGGAGTGGAGGTAGGGGGGGAGGGGGAGGGGGAGGGGGAGGGGGAGGGGGGGAGGCAGGTACAGGGGGTGGCAAACAGAGGCAGGCGAGCAACGGAACATGCACGCACACATGGACAAGCAAGCAAGCAAGCAAGGAAGGAAGCAAGCAAGCACGGGGCCAGCCAGATGCATGCAAACTGCGGAAGGGACCTGCTTACCCCCCCATCCCACCCCACCCACAGACCCACCCAAACCCAGGCTCCCCTCTCTCTCCCCTTCCTTCCCACCCCACCCACACCTAAGCTCCTCTCCCTGCTTACTCCTCCCTCCCCCGCCACACTGCTAGCTCACTCCTTGCTTACTCAAACGCAAGTCCCTCTCCCCTGCTGGCTCACTGTCACTCTACTCCCCTTCCCCCTCCCCCCTCCCCTCTCCCCCTCCCCCCTCCCATCTCCCCCTACCCTCTCACATACACACACACACACACGAAGCGTTTATCATATTTTATACGTCAGTGATTCAGTCGCCAGTGCCTCAATATTTGCATAAACTGTATTCAATGTGCTTGGTGTTGGATCGCCTAACTCACTGACCATCATTCAAGCATTAGAATCCTTAACGTGGAGTCTGAAATCGCTCGGCCCATCACCAGACAAAAGGCCAGTGTTTACCTTCCAATTCTTTTTTTTTTTTTTTGTATTTCTTCATTCGTTCAGGCCGACCTTCCCACTTTCTGACACGTTAAGCCTTGAAGCATTTTTGAGCGAAAGGAAACCGTTCAGTCGTGTAATATGGATACCAGACATGTGAAAGTGTATCGAGGAGGCAAAGGACTGACTGACTGACTGACTGACTGCTATGAAGGGGAGACTGAAGGTAGAATTGATTTGCAGAAGATTACTCTCCTTTTAAAATAGGAGGATAGTATCGAATTATTATTTTTTGGTATTCGAAGCATGTTTATTATGTTCGTTTCATATGTTTTCACGTGTGTTGGTCGTTGTTCATGTGTGATTCGACCCGTTTTGTTCTTATAAATGTCTTTTTTTTTTTTATTCCAGGTTGAGAAAGAATGTGTAGGTGGCTAAAGAAGATGGTGGTGATAAGAAAAAAAAACTGAATAAAAAGAGTGAAAAAGAGAAGTAAATAGAAGATGAAGAGATGGATAACGAAATATGGAGTAAATTATGACTGAAGGATAAATTGTAAAGAAGAAAAATAAGTAGCAGATGAAGAGGATAACAATGGTGGAAGGGGACGACCAAAGAGAAGATAATGAGAAAGAACTGAAGGAAGAAGAAAAAGAAAGAGGAAAATGAAGAAATAAGACAGACACTCGAATAGTCCACACATCCTCCCTCCCATCCTCCCCCTCAGCTCCACCAAACCCGCTAAGGTAAGCATATAGGTATTAAATAACAGGATAGTATACTGATGCTTACAACAAATATTATACCGATGCTTACAAATATTACAAGGTTCAATTTCCTTCGCTCGGGTTCTTACAATTCCCAATGTTGATATCGGCACTTTTATTGTTGATGTGGGTCATGGTGGGTATCGAGGGGTACAAGAGGTGGTCCTGTCTGGTAGTGGGTTGATGTGGGTCATGGTGGGTGTCGAGGGGTACATGAGATGGTCCTGTCTGGTGGGTGTCGAGGGGTACATGAGGAGGTCTTGTCTGGTCTGGTAGTGGGGTGTGAAAAGGCAACGCTCTTGTACCCTTGAAAATAATCCAGGGTCGGTGTGGTGTTGTGAGGTGTCGTGGTGAAAAGGGAATGCAGGGCGACATGTCCACCCCGTCAAGTTGTGGTGTGGGTTTGTTTGTTTGTGAATGTGTGTGTCTGTGTTTGTCAGTGTGTATCTGTGTTTGTCAGTGTGTATCTGTGTTTGTCAGTGTGTATCTGTGTTTGTCAGTGTGTATCTGTGTTTGTGTTTATGATTTTGTGTATCTGTGTTTGTCAGTGTGTATCTGTGTTTGTCAGTGTGTATCTGTGTTTGTCAGTGTGTATCTGTGTTTGTGTTTATGATTTTGTCTACCTGTGTGTGTGTGTGTCTGTCTCTGTGAGTGTGTGTGTATTCGTGTCTGTCTCTGTGAGTGTGTGTGTTCGTGTCTGTCTCTGAGAGTGAGTGTGTGTGAGTGTGTTCGTGATCGAGTGTGTGTGTGTGTGTGTGTGTGAGGGTAGAAGGACGCATCAGACAAGACCTCCAGAGTTAACATTTTTGAGGCGAGTGTTTTATTCTTAGTGTGACAATCAAAGCTGTCTGACGTTTGCCCCAGAATGGTTTGTGTGTATGATTCGGAACTTGACCCTGTGTTTATAGGTCAAGTATAATTATATCTAATCTTTTGACCTAAGGAGGACATGTGTGGGTCAGAATACTTCGTCTGAAATTGGTAACGAAAAATATGGTTGATAGGTTATAGTTTAATTGGATATTATACTTTTGGTACATTGGAGCTCCTTGATTCAGAATTAGTCATCAAACTGTTGACCATGAGAAAAGGTATTGGCTCGTGTTAAATGTGATGGACGTAGGGATAAAATAACTGGACTATATTATTCTTTGGACTATATTATTCTTTGGACTATATTATTCTTTGGACTATATTAATCTTTGGACTATATTATTCTTTGGACTATATTATTCTTTGGACTATATTATTCGTTGGACTATATTATTCTTGAAGCTGACGTACTGAAGATGTGACTTGGAGTTACGTGCCAGTAGATGACATAGGTTTTTCCCGGTACAGTATAAATGAGGTCGTCAAAGAAGTATTCTATGTTGTTAATGGGTTAATCGAAATAATAATTCTTCCTTCGTTGTCAGTCCAGCTTCTGAAAAAAATATGGTTTGGTGTTAAAGGAAAGATAATTTCTGTCGTTATAAGGTCTATAGGGACATTAGTGTGGAAGATACTAAATAAAACATTATGCATTATTTTATACATACCTGTTTTAATAGTGTAGAAGCAATTAACTACAACTTCAGCAATGACCGGATGTTCAGTACATATTGGCATTAATCACCACGATAAAGGGTTATAGGATACAGTTGAACAGCCAAAGGAACAGAATAATTAAAATTTGTCCAGACGAGGTGTTGAGTGAGTGTCCCCTTCACTTGGATGTAAACACGAACTCTCCATTATCCACGAGGAGGGTGATGTGTGGCCGGATGTGGACCAAATTAGATACCCTCCCTCTCCCTCTCTCTCTCTCTCCCTTCACCAATCTCCTCTCTCACCCTACTAACCCTCTCTCCCTACCAACCCTTTCTCCCCTCCCTAACCCTCTCTTCCCTCCCTAACCCTCTCTTCCCTCCCTAACCCTCTCTTCCCTCCCTAACCCTCTCTTCCCTCCCTAACCCTCTCTTCCCTCCCTAACCCTCTCTTCCCTCCCTAACCCTCTCTTCCCTCCCTAACCCTCTCTTCCCTCCCTAACCCTCTCTTCCCTCCCTAACCCTCTCTCCCGTCCCTAACCCTCTCTTCCCTCCCTAACCCTCTCTCCCTACCAATCTCCTATCCCCTCCCTAACCCTCTCTCCCGTCCCTAACCCTCTCTCCCCTCCCTAACCATTACTTACCCTACTCATTTACTCTTGATTTTCATATTCCTATAGAGGTGTTTAGCTTTATAATGTTCATAAGGATTATATCTATCTATATATATATACTTTTCTTGTTTGCAGGTCCTTCATTCGTCCTTGCTGGTTTTGTACGATTGCAATTTTGGAACATATCGTATCTAAGGCCCTTCCTCACCTCCACTACCACCCATCTCTCACTCCTCATTGAACCTCTCCACGCCCACACCACACTTTCTTCACATCACATCACCACACCACGCCACGTCCTCTCCCTCTACTACCCTTCACTTCACCGCACCACATCTCCCGGTAAGTGACAATTCATTCAGTCGAGTTATATTATTATGTTTCTGGAATTCGTCCTTCCTGCTTACTCTCACACCTCTCTATCACCTTTTTTCTGGCGCTATAGGACCTTGTTAGGACCTTATAGGACCCACTCCCTCACCATGTCTATTAGTATACGAGTATTTAACACACATATATACACATACACACCAACACAACACACCATCCACAAGCAATATCCTATCCTGCTTGCCTGCTTGCTTGCCTGCCTGCCTACCCGCCTCACTGCTTCGTTTCCTGCCTCCAGTTTCACCATGACTGCCTACCACTTTGTCTCTCTGCCGTCCCGTACGCCTCCCTGATGATGTGCCCTCCCTCCCTCCTGTCTGCTGCTCCCTCTCTCTCTCCCTCCCGTCTGCTGCTCCCTCCCTCACTCTCGTCGGCTGCTCCCTCGCTGTTTGTCCTCCAGCCTCACTCTCCTAGCTTTCTCCTCCTCCAGCCTCACTTAGCCTTGGCCCTCTCTTCCTATCTGGCCTCTCTGCTTCTCCTCTGGCCTTCTCCTCCTACTCTGGCTTCTCTTTTCCTCTTGGGCCTCTCTGTTTCTCCTCTCTTTAACCCAGATTTTCCTTCCTTTTCCATGTGTCGGTTCTGGCCCTTCCCGGAATGTTACCGTCAAACACATATTACACGTTGAAAGAAAATGCTTGTTCTGTTTCCATCTCTTCCCCCTTTTCTAAAATTTACTTCCTCTTTCATCTCTCTCTGCTTGGCCCATTCTTTACCTTTCCTCGAGGCCCTTTAGCAGGCTATAAATTTTTCCCTCTTTACCCAGCTGCCAACCCGACCTCCTGCCATCTTTGTCATCAGTTCTCTTTCCCTGACTGTCACTGCCATACCCACACACACACGCCTGCCTCTCTGCCATCTCGCCTGCCTACCTCTCTACATACTTCTCTGCCTTCTTACCTGCCTATCTCTGCCATCTCGCCTGCCTACCTCTTTGCCTTCTCACCTGCCTAACTCTCTACCTTTTTTACATGCCTGCCTCTCTACCTATTTACCAGAATATCTCTCTACCTACTTCTCTACCTCCGAAATATCTGCCTTCTAGCCTTCCTCTCTGTGCAGCATCAAGCATATGTTCCAACCAGTGTTCAAGAAATTACAACCAGAAAATTTCCCTGTACACATTACATCAAAGGAACACGAGGACAGCCATTCACCTGAGGGTTAGTGAGTGTGGTGGGTAGGGATGGGAGTGGGTCGGGGGGGAATCATGAGTATTGGTATTATTTCATATATATTTTCACATTGGACTACAGTTTATTATGTGTATAAATTACATGAAGTGGGTAGAGGTGGAGGATTACGAGTGTTATTAGTATAGATATATTATTTCATATATATTTTCGAGTTGGACTACAGTTTATTATGTGTATAGATTATATTAAATGAAGGGGGTGGAGGTGGGGGATTATTAGCGTTATTAGTATTATTTCGTATATCTTTTTGAGCTGGACTGTAGTTGAAAGTGGTGGAAGTGGGGGATTATGAGTGTTATGAGGTCTTGGGGGTCTTGGTCGATTGGATGGACGAGATAGTTAGTTAGTTAGTTAGTTAGTTAGTTAGTAGTTTCGATAGTTGATGGTTCATGTCTTCCTTTTTGCTTGGTTCTCAGTGAAATATTTTGTGTGGAGCTGGTTTTTTTTGTTTTTTTGTTTTGTTTTTTTTCAATTATTTTTTACTTAACCTAAAATAATAACCCGTGCGATTAAACTTTTAATGGAGTACATAGTTGTTTCGCTCTCAGTAGGTTTGTTGTGTACAGTTGCATAGTTTTTCCAGTTATTTTTTGTTTTTCTTAACCTGAAATTATATCCTGTGCGATTAAACTTTTTTTTTTATGTATTTTTTTATGTATTTCTTCTCCCTCTGTAGTCGTTTATTTTTTACCTTGTCTTTCTTTATTCTGTCTTTCTTTATTCTGTATTTCTTTATTCTGTATTTCTTTATTCTGTATTTCTTTATTCTGCCTTTCTTTATTCTGTCTTTCTTTATTCTGAACACACTGTAGGCTTGGTTCTGCAGACTTGATTCAGGTTTTAGCCAAAAAAAAAAAAAAAGAAAAAAAAAAAAATTAAGTTAAAAATTGGTGTTGGGAAATGACTGTACTATATATTTTCTAGTTGTTATTACAAAACCCTTTATATCACTGAAGTATATACGAATTTTCTGAGTCTGACTGTACCTCTTCCAGGCTTTTTGTTTTCCATTTCGGTCACGTATAATTTCGCGTACGGTACCGTATATCTTTCAACGTGAGTTTTAGCTTGATTTCTCTGTCATTCAGTTTCCACCTTAATTTTGAGATGAAGTTTTATATATATATCTTCGTCTCACTATGTAGCTAATTGTTATGATCTGCAATTTTCTCAGTGATTATAATTAACTCCCTTGTATGCTGGATGAGTGGCCTTGTCTCCATCAGTCAGTAAGGAGGAAGGAACAATAAGCCAGACTGATTATCTCGTCAGGGATGAGGCGGACCAATTTGAGACACAACATAAAAATCTACCAGTTCGCATTGTACCCCCAAAACATTACAGGGACGAGAACACCATGCAGTTATCGTATATATATATAAGTGGGTGGCTTCTGATTCCTCCTGACTACACCACGAAACAAACTCCTTCCATATAAGTGTGTGTATGTGTGTGTTTCGTGGCAGTCATTGAAGTACCCGTGTACCTCCAATTTTCCCACTACATCACAGGGTCCCCTAATGCAGTGTAGTAGTCTATTCCCCCTCCGTTAAAAAGTCCAGCGTATTATCCCACCTGCATTTTATATTATCGGGTGAATGTGGAGTCGTTAGGGATGTAATTGGGTGTTGTTCTGAAAATGACTTTGTACGTATGTCTCGCCCCAGGCAGGTTGGTTGGTTGGTTGGTTGGTTGATTGGTTGGTTGGTTGGTTGGTTGGTTGGTTGTTTGGTTGGTTGATTAGTTAGTTGCTCAGTTGGTTGATTGGTTGATTAGTTGCTCAGTTGGTTGGTTTGTTCCACCCTAAATAAATAGTTTTCCATAACAAGGAGAGAAGGAGGGAGGAGGGAAGGAAGGGAGGAAGGAGGGAGGGAAGGAAGGAAGGAAGGAAGGAAGGGAAGGAGGGAGGGAAGGAAGGGAAGGAAAGAAAGGAAGGAAGGAAGGAAGGAAGGGCCCATCTCACCCAATCACTATGAAGTACAAAGCTGTCTACACGGCACGTGATGTATGCCAGCCTCCTCACCACAGGGGCTGAAAATACGAGGCGAGGCTGATGTATAATATTTAATGCACCGACGTACATACATGCTCGCGAGGTTCCCTTTATGCGCTCCCCGTGAAATGGTCTATTCAGGGAAACAGGCCACGTCAACGAGGCACTGATTGTTTCACGGCGCTCTGATTTACGACGCTGCTGGCGAACTATAATTGAAACCCACCACGGGGAACTATAAGCCACATCAAGCCTTTAATATTATAATATACATCAAACCTTTAACATTATAAGCCACGTCAAACCTTTAACATTATAATACACATCAAGCCTTTAACATTTAACATACTACTGTCTTTATCTACTATATTCTGTTAGTATATTCTCTTGTCCTTTTTCTCCCTCCTTCGATTCATCCACATCCCTCCCTCTTCCTCCTCCCTTCCTCTTCCTCCTCCTCCTCCTCTTCCTCCTCCTCCTCCTCTTCCTCCTCCTCCAGCTCACATTCCATTCCCCAAAGTAAGTTTCTTGTGCTCCCTTCCTAGAACAAGCTGTCTAACTCTGGTCTCTTCCTCCTAAGTTAATTAAGATCATCAGGGAAAGGGAAAGGTGTGTAGAGAGAGGATACATAAAGTTTTAATTTGTTTAGTAGTGCACGTAACATGTAGTCTTGAGGCTTCACCCTATAATCCCTTTGGTTGGTCTGATGGTTGGATGAATTCCTACCTCCCCCCCCCCAGTTCCAATCTCTCCCCTCACAGTTCCAATCTCTCCCCCCACAGTTCTTATCTCCCCCCCCCCACAGTTCTAATCTCCCCCCCCACAGTTCTTATCTCCCCCCCCCCACAGTTCCAATCTCTCCCCCCACAGTTCCAATCTCTCCCCCCACAGTTCTTATCTCCCCCCCCCCCTCTATTCCCACCTCTCCCTTCAGTGTGTCGTTCCTTCCAGCCTCTTTAATTCCCTCCCTTCCCCATTCCCAGCGCGACACACTCCAACAACTTCAGGCCGCCTCCTATGGAAAACTGCCTTTGGTCAATTTCACGGTGTAGTCTCATTCCTTCCTTCCTTCCTACCTGCCTTCCTGGCCTCGCTTTCTTTATTTCTTTCGTCCTCTTTCTTCTCAGTTTAACTACTTTTCAACCTCTCTCCCTCTTCCTTCTTTTTCACCTCTCTCTCTTCCTTCGTGGCCTCTTCTTTCTCACTCTCTCCTTTATTTAGTTTAACTATCGTCCTTACATTCCCTCCTTCCTTCCTTCGTTTATTTATATCCTTTTGTCTTCCATATCATTCCCTGTATCTAGCTCTTTCCTTCCTCCCTGTTTTTCCTCTTTCTACCTTTCTTATTTTTTCCCTAACTTCTAATTCCTTTTATCTACATTCTGTCATTTCCCTTTCTTTTCCTCTCATCTGTAATTCCTCCTCCCTCTATTTTTTTTTATCCACCCTTCCTTTCTCGCTCTCCCCTCTGTCTTTTTCTCTCCCTTTTTCCTCTCTTCCCCTTCCTGGTCCTTTATCTCTCAATCTTCTCCTACTCTACTATTCTTACCTTTCCTCCTTCCCTCCTTACCTTTCCTCCTTCCCTCCCTCTCTTTCCTCCCTCCTTCCTTACCTTCCCTCCCTCCCTCCTTACCTTCCCTCCCTCCCTCCTTACCTTCCCTCTCCTCCTTCCCTCCTTTCCTTCCCTCCTTACCTTCCCTCCTTCCATACCTCCTTCCTTCTCTTCCTCCTCTTTCCCATCTCTTCTCCATTCTCTCTCCTCCCTTTCCTTTCGAGGCCCTTCTTTTCGCATCATTTTTATTTCCTTTCTCTCCCCTTCTACTTTTCTTTCACCTTCCCACCTCCATTCCCTATTGCCTTCATTTTTGTTGTTGTTACTGTTCTGTTTCTTTATATTATCCTTTCTTCTTCCACACCGTATACATGCAGATGATTTTCTACCATATTATTTCCTTGAGTTCAGTTAAGTGACCCTGTACAGATGTAGTCAGGAAATCAGAGATAAATGAGTCCATCAAATGTTGCCACGAAACACCACCTATACGGAAGGAGCTTGTTTCGTGGCCTAGTCAGGAGGAAACAGAAGCCACCAATTATCATACACGATCACAGGGTCTTTAACCTGGAGTGAAGCTGAATTTTGAGAGGAGGGAAAAGAAAGAGATAAAAGAAGGTAAATAAAGATAAGACTACGAGACAACAATTACTTATTATAAGTTAAAATATATTTTAAGAGTAAAAATTGTGCATCCATTTAAAAGGAATTTTTCCAGTTACATTAAACTTACCATGTTTGTATGTATGTATGTATGTATGTACAATATGTATGTATGTATGTATAATATGTATGTATGTATGTATGTATGTACTGTACGTCTACGTGTAAAATAGAACAATTTACCATTAGAGATAAAGTTTTAGTGTGTTTGGACTCAGGGATTTATCGTACCAATTGCAAAAAGAGAAAAAGTGTTCTCCCATTTTTCCTGCTCCTCGCTTTGCTCACCGTTGGTATTTTATGTGAAGGTATTGCTTTTTAATGCATGAGTAAGTGAACACAGTAAAGAAGTGAATGAGTTTTATGTGTCTTATGTTATTCCCAGGCCAGACACAGTGAGTTTCATATAGGTACATAGTGTTCGTTTAGGAAATCATGTTTATTTTATTTTATGTACACTTGCCCTTTGAACGAATTATATTAAAAATCAAGATTGTATTGGAAGTTATTTTTTATCAAGTTTGCCTTCGTTCAAGTTTTCAGTATTATTTTATTTGTGTATTAATTGGAGGACGGGGTCAGAAATATTTAACACTCACTTTGGTAACTTTCGTATTTCGTATTAAATTGGATAAAGAGTAAATGTGACGCCCCCCTTATCCCCCCCTTAAAAAAAAAAGTGAAGCACTCCCTCCCTCAAAAAAAAAAAAAAATGTTAAGTCACCACTCCCACCCCAAGAATTTTTTTTTTTCTGTTTTGTGCAGTATTTTTCGTAGTTGGTTAAGATTTCCGAAAAGGTGAAAGTTTATCGTCCGTAACTTAACACTACTTGAAGAAACTGATTTCATTTTGATACACGGTAACACGCAATTTTCCCGACTGTGTGTTTGCAGTGCCACTACTTGCGACGGACTTCTGGAAATGTTGAAGAAAAAGGTGTGAGTGTGAAATGGTGTTGCGCAGTCATTGAATGGCGTAAAAATATCTGAGGTGTGCTGTTCCTTACATAAATAAATAGTCGCTGTGCCTACCTCACCTCACTTCACCTCACCTCACCTCACCTCACCTCACCTCACTTCACCTCACCTCACCTCGGCTATACCAACCTCTCTCATGCACCAGCCTTGTCCTACCTCTGCCAAACATGTACTCTTGTCGTTTTATCACCTTTCTCAGCACTGTTGTCACATTCATTTTTTCTACCTCTTCACCTCTCGTAGAATGTATAGCCTCCCTGAAATGTATCTTGTTTTCATCTCATGCTTCCCCAACTCTCACGCTCCCTCTTTCTCCTCCTCCTCCTCTTCCTCCTCCTCCTCCTCCTCCTCCTCCTCCTCCTCCTCCTCCACTTCCACCTCCCCATTACTGTCTCCCCTAGGCTGTGCGTTTCTCTCTCTTTCATCTGCCTCTCCTCCCTGCCACCTTTCATCCCTTTCCTCTCTACTTTTCTCTCCCTGCCTTGCCTTCCCCTCCCTTCCATTCCCTACCTTTCCCTTCCTTTATTCTATTTCTCCCACATTCCCTTTTTTCTCACTTGTACTACCACCCTTCTCCTCTCCCGAGTTTCCTTTTTATTCCCCGTTTTATCCTATTATACCTTCCCTCCATTCTTTACCTCACCTTTTAACCTTTTGCCTGTCCACCCTCGGCACCTTTTTTCTCCCCCTCTCTCTCTCTCTCTCTGAAACTCTGATCACGACAATCTTCCCGTTTCCCCTTTCCTCGTTTTTTTTTTCTTTTTCATCCTTCTTCTCTATTGATGTTCCCTCTCGTTGTACTCCCACTTCATCCAGGTCATTCAGACATCAACATCACTAGGGTAGTCATTCCAGAAGGCACACAATCAGATACTATTTACATTTAGTTTTCAAATTAATCCAAGACATGTCATTAAGGGCATATATAGATAGTAAGAAATGTATTGGAGATCCGTTTTTTTTGTTTTTGTTTTTTTTCACGTGAATGAGAAGAAGAAAAAAATAATTGTGGCAAATACATACTTTGAAGAGATGCTTATTTTTTATTTATTTTTTTCAGTTTTGGATGAATCAGAAAAACTAGAGTGGCCAAATAGTTGGTGGGATTACGTGTGTGTATGATATATTTTTTACTTCACCACAATACATAAAAAAAAATATTCTGTTTTCCTTCCCTACCTGCTTGCATACATGTCTGCTTCCATTCCATTCTTATTTCAACTTATTTGAATTATTTACTTACGTGTGTGCATCATTTTTTTTTCTTCCCCAAAATACATAACCTTTTTTTTCTGTAGTTTCCTTCCCTACCTTGGTGCATGCCTGCCTCCATTACCTTCTTCTTTTCAGGCTTTTTTTATTCTTTACTTTCGTGTTGTCCCTGTATGGACTTGTTTTCTTGCCTGTTTTTCTGTCTGTTTTCCTTCTCGACCTCAAGAATTTTTGCATACCTTCTCGTGTACCCATTCTTCTGCCTTCCTTCCTTCTTTCCTTCCTTCTTTCCTTCCTTCCTTCCTTCCTTCCTTCCTTCCTTCCTTCCTTCCTTCCTTCCTTCCTTCCTTCCTTCCTTCCTTCCTTCGTGCCTGGCTTCATCCTTCCATTAATGGTTTCCGATACAATCAGTCATTGAGGTTGTCACTTGCCGCATCACACTCCTCGCAGGTAACTGTGTTTCCGCTATCATAACTGGGCTTCCATTTTGCCAACTGAATATCGCTGTTTGTAGATTCAGTCTCTATAGTACACGACAACACACCTTTGTTATTATTGCATTTGTGTAGCCAGCGGTATGCACAGTAATTAATTGATATTATAATGGTATTACATTAAAAATTACACACACACACACTAAACCAACATTAACGTATTAAAAAAACGATGGTGTGTAATAACAAACACTACATTCATAACATTTAGTTGCTCATCAAGTTCTGTTTCCTGACATAGTATGGAGGAATGAAGGCACTCACTCCTATTGAATACATAAAATATCAACTATACCTTTAAAGTTAGGGACGAATTTTTTTTACTGAATCTCATAGGCTCGTTCTGGCCATTCAGGAACTGGGATGCTTCGGTTATAATGTCTTTCAAATTTCCTGTGTCGCCAGCTGCTTCCTATGTCAAAAAGACTCGACGATTAGGCCCGGGAAGTGGTCAGTCTGCTAGTTGGTAAAGAGAGAGAGAGAGAGAGAGAGAGAGAGAGAGAGAGAGAGAGAGAGAGAGAGAGAGAGAGAGAGAGAGAGAGAGAGAGAATTAGGGATGTAGATAGATTAGTACATACAATAACAGAGATTTAAAGGCAGATATTGTAAGCGAGAATATATACAATGACATACGTAGATACAAAAAAAACAATAATAATAATAATTAGCGAGCCACGAGAGAGAGAAATATTAATCCCATCCCCCACCGGACGAGAGAGAGAGAGAGAGAGAGAAAGTCGGAAAGTGACGAAGAAAGGCAAGAGGATGAAAGAAAAAAACTCCAACTTTGGAACGAACGAATAGGGGGTAAAAAAAAATGGAAGTGGCCTAAAAGTTGTGCAAATCCGAACAGTCGACATTCTCCCCAGACGCCTCTCACACTTTTACTCTAAATTTTCTTTTAAGAAGTTACCGTCTCTCTCTCTCTCTGTCTCTGTCTCTCTCTCTGTCTCTCTCTCTGTCTCTCTCTCTGTCTCTCTCTCTGTCTCTCTCTCTGTCTCTCTCTCTGTCTCTCTCTCTCGTCTCTCTCTCTGTCTCTCTCTCTGTCTCTCTCTCTGTCTCTCTGTCTCTCTGTCTCTCTGTCTCTCTGTCTCTCTGTCTCTCTGTCTCTCTGTCTCTCTGTTTATCAATTTGTTTTTCCCTGTTTGTCGTGTCCATGTGTCTGTTTATCTGCCTTGTACCTCAATGTACATGTGAATCTATTTGTGATTATCTATCTCTTGCACCCGTCGTCAACTCAACTTGCTGAATCTATTATATATTGCATTCGTTCTCTCAGATGGCGAGGGAGGGAAGCAAGGTAAAGGACAGGGCCAGCGGGAAAGAGGAAGGGGAAAGGAATACAGTATATATTCTTCGGTTTGGTTGACACTTGCCACATTTCCAAACATAATATACCTCTACTACTTACTGATTATCCCTTGATGCTTCATGATTTGCCAAGGGTTAATTAATGGGTTTTATGATGGGGTCATTTGTTATCTATAAATTAGGTTGACTGGTTAATAATTATGTACTCCAAACTTTAACGAGATTCACACTGCCTCCAAAGATCAACAGGGGTTGTGTTGTGTTGTGTTGTGTTGTGTTGTGTTGGATACTGAGGAGGACTCATTCACTTTCCAGAATACTCACTGACAAGGCTTTGATAATTCGTGGACTGAGAACGAGGGGAAGGGGCCAGACGAGAGACAGGAGAGAGAAGACACAGATAACAGGAGGGTGAAAGTTGAAGTGCCATGTGATATAAAGGAAAAAGTTAGTGGTGGATGCAGAGAGTTGGGGGCACGAGAGGGAAACTGGTCTAGGTACTGAAGGGCATCGAATTGAAAGGGGTACGTACGGAGGTAAACACAAACTTCACAATGGGGGCGAGTTTACACACCCAGTTTGTTCAATGAGTAAACTGCCTACACCCTTTCCAATATTTTGTATCGACCAACTTGGAGAGAGATTCGTGACATACTGTAAACTATGTGATGTTTTTAGTTTGTCGACCATCACCGGTGAATTAAACTTGAAAGGCGAATCGTGAACCACACCATGTTATATTTCGACCACACACAGACAGACACAGACAGACACAGACACACAAAAAGAGACAAAGAACTACCCATTGTACAGCAAACTCAGTGCCTACATACACACAACCTAAATGTTCCTGTCAGGTATAGTTTCTTTGCTCTGGTCTCGATTCCTGGATAATTATAAAGTACGACCACTACCGATTGCAAGGTGTTATATTGCCTCGAAATCATCATCATGGAGTAGGAAGTTTCTGAAGTTCGGATTTAATAAGGACTGATTGATAACACTGAAAGAGAAAGTTATAAAAAAGTTAAAAAATGTAATAACAGGAATAATTTGTGTGTGTGTGTCAGTGTGTGTGTGTGTGTGTGTGTGTGTGTGTGTGTGTGTGTGTGTGTGTGTGTGTGTGTGTGTGTGTGTGTGTGTATGTGTGTGTATGTGTGTGTGTGTGTGTGTGTGTGTGTCATTTCACCTTCAGCTTCTATTTCTCTTCCTTTTCCCTCCATGTCTCTCTCTCTCCCCTTCTTCGTTTGTCTGCTCCTTGGTTCCTCCTCGTGTATGCTGCTTCCCCCGTTTTTAATTCCTTCCTTTCCCCTCTTTCCTTTCCCCTCTTTCCTTTCCCCTCTTTCCTTTCCCCTCTTTCCTTTCCCCTCTTTCCTTTCCCCTCTTTCCTTTCCCCTCTTTCCTTTCCCCTCTTTTCCTTTCCCCTCTTTTCCTTTCCCCTCTTTCCTTTCCCCTCTTTCCTTTCCCCTCTTTCCTTTCCCCTCTTTCCATTCCCCTCTTTCCTTTCCCCTCTTTCTATTTCCTTCCTCTCCCTTCCTCACAAGACTCCTACCTGACCTGCTCTCCTGTTCCTTCCCCTCTTTTCTATTTCCTTCCTTTCCCCTCTACTTGGACATCTCCTTCCCTCTTCCTCTTCCTCTCCACCCGTATTATTCGTATATTATTTCTTCTTATTTTATTTCTTCTTTTATTATTATTCGTATATTATTTCTTCTTATATTATTTTTTTTATTTTTTTTCTCTTATTTTTTCTTCATATATTATTTCTTCTTATTTTATTGATTTTTATATTATTTATTTGTATCATTTATTTTTATTTTATTATGAAGCATTTTCCTCGTACCATAATAATAATAGTAATAGTAATAGTAATATTGATGATAATAATAATGATAATAATAATAGAATAATAATAGTAATAGTGATAATAATAATAGAATAATAATAGTAATAGTGATAATAATAATAGAATAATAATAGTAATAGTGAGAATAATAATTATAATAATAACAATAATAATAATAATAAAAACACACACAAACATACACACACAACTAGCAAATCAGTGTTGGCATATACATTCACCGATGCACCAATTAAATGTTTATATACAAATATCGTACACATACTTCATTAACCTCAATACAGTATAATAATGATAATAATATGAAACTGTATATTTATTTAACAGCATATGAAATAAATTAGAACACCACCAACTTGCTTTCCAAATACGAGGATTGAGGCCAGTATAATTTTTCCCCCAAACCCTACCTTTATTAAAATAGTGTATAATGTTATTGTTGGAATCTACATGTACAATATAAAGTCCCACAATACCACAACAAGATATAACACTGTAATTTTACGAGTAGAGAAGGAAATTCCCTTAAAAGTAATGAGCTCATATATTCTAGAGAGAGAGAGAGAGAGAGAGAGAGAGTGAGAGAGAGAGAGAGAGAGAGAGCATGGTGGTGAAGAGGGAAGTTGCGAAATTGAAAAAGGGATTTGAAGTAAAAATAGACCACTAATTTGGTACATTGGAGTGCCTTGATTCCTCCAAATTCCTTACCTTTCTTTTGGGATATTCTGTGTTTTCTGTACATTTTGTATCTCCTTTCGTTCATTGTTTTTCTTTTCCTTTTCTTCCTTGTTCTCATTTCTTTTTCTTCTCCTTTATTTCCTTGTTTTTATTATGCATCGTTTATTTCTTGTTCCTGTTCTCCCAAGTCATCTGTCTTATTTATCTATCTCTTTTGTCTTTACTGTACCATTCTCTCATTCCCTCTCATTCTCTCTCTCATTCTCTCCCTCCCTCTCTCTCCCTCCCTCTCTCTCTCATTCTCTCTCTCATTCCCTCCCTCCCTCCCTCCCTCCCTCTCTCTCTCTCTCTCTCTCTCTCTCTCCATGTGTGTCCATTCTTTCCTTCCTCTCCTTTCCTCACTCCCATTCACCCCTCCTTTCTCCTCCTCACAATAGTTCTGCCCACACTCCATCTTTTGTTCCTCGCTGTTTTCTTAACAATGGGATTCCGCCGTCTTTAGCACTCCCTCTCTCTCTCTCTCTCTCTCTCTCCCTGTTATTGTGTATGCGTGTGTGTTGGCTTGTGTTTGTGTGTGTTTATGCGTGTGTTGGCGTGTGTGTGTGTGTGTGTCTAAAAGGTTACTCCGTGTATAAGAAGGGGTAATTCATGACCAAATGTTTTACGTAATCTATTTTTTCCTTACCACTCCTCCTCTTACTCACTCATCCTATATCGCCCTCCTCCCTCTCTCTCATCCTATATATCCCTCCTTCTCCTCCTCCTCCTCTCTTCCCTCTCCACCTCCATCTCTTGCCTCTCCACTTCCTTTGTGTTCATTTGACGCCTGCAAGTCTTACCTGTACCTTCCCTCTCACCGTCCCTCCTTCTTGTCTACACTCTCCCCAGCTTCATCCAGTAAGCTTCTCGTACTCCTTCCATACCATAGTGCAGTGTTGGCTGTGAACCTTTCCCCTCTTTCTCTCTCTCTCTCTCTCTCTCTCTCTCTCTCTCTCTCTCTCTCTCTCTCTCTCTCTCTTCGCTTGTCTGTCGTTCGTTTGTCTGTCTGTCTCTCCACCCTAAACACAGTATCGTATCATCTTAATTAATCTTACTTCCTTATTGCTCTTGTCAACACCTCTCATCTTTCTGTCGACACGAACTCTTCTATCTGTATATATATCTGTATCCAGCCTGTGTCAGTTCATTAATCATATGGTTTTGGGTCGTCGTTGTCAGTACGTCGTTTGTTTCTTATCTTCCTTCGTCTCCTTGTTGATATCAGACTGACACATCATCATTAATTATTTTATAGACTTGTTATTTCATTGTAATTAAGATTTTATCATTCTTATTTCATCAGTCCTATGCAATTACTTGTGATGTTGGCTCAGTTTTATATATTTTTTGTTTGTCATGCTTGGAACGTCTCATTGTAACACACACACACACACACACACACACAGGAGAGATAGAGATAGAGAGAGAGAGAGAGAGAGAGAGAGAGAGAGAGAGAGAGAGGGTGGGGGTGGGGGTGGGGGGCAGGGGACAAAATCAAATTAGGTAGGTGCAGTCAATATCGTACTTGGTCTCAATTCGTCTCCACTTTTCAACTTTTACTCTCTCACTCACTCACTTTCACTCACTCACTCTCTAATTACTGCTCTGTCCTTTACCTCCTGTCGCCATTTCTGTTACGTCTTTATTTCACTTTATCATTATCATTTATTTTTAGCATTCGTTTATTTATTTATGCATGTTTATTTGTCTGATTGTTTATGTGTGTGTGTATGTTTGCAGAGTTACCTAAGATTATTATTATTATTATTATTATTACTATTATTATTATTATTATTATTATTATTATTATTATTATTATTATTATTATTATTATTATTATTCAAACGGGGTCACGTGATTGTGAACAAGTAATTTGATATTGTAAAACTTGGTCTGGATATTTGACGTTTTTAGGTTATAAATGAGAGTAAGTGAAATGTGGGTTGAGGTGACCGTAGACTTTTATATGTTGCCCCCATCTCACACCACCTCTCCTTCCTCTCTCCTCCTCCCCCTCTTTCCCCTCCTCCTCCTACCCCTCCCTCCCCTCATTCCTTCTCTTCCTGCTTCCTCCTTCCCCCTTCCTCCATCTACCCCACTTCCTTCCTTCCACCTCCTCCTTCTATGTCTTTTGTAGCTGGTAAAGTTGTCCATGAACAAAGGTAGCTTAGTAGGACAACACTTGCACCAGTCCTTTGTGCTCAGCCTCTTCTTACTCCTCCTCCTCCTTCTCCTCCTCCTCCTCCTTTTCTTCTTGCTGTTCCTAATCCTCCTCCTCCTCTTCTTCCTCCTCTATCCTTCTGTTTTTCTTTTTTCTTCTAATCCTCCTCCACTTCTTCCTCCTCTTTCCCTCTCCTCTTTTTCCTCTCTCCCCACTTCACCTTACTAGTTCCTCCTCCTCCTCTTCTTCCCCCTAATCCTCCTCTTATTCTTCCTCCTCCTCCTTCTTCCTCATAATCCTCCTCCTCTTCTTCCTCCTCCTTCTCTTCTTCACTGTGTCCTCTCTCCTCCCCCCACTTGTTCCCTTATTCTTGTCTGCTTACCCTGGGGACAAAGTGAGCTCTTGATGTGTGTGGCATGTGACGTGGTAAGATGTGTGTGTGTGTGTGTATTCAGTTGTCTGTGTGTGTTCAGGTGGGTGTTTTTTTTTTTATTCAGATGTGTGTGTGTTCAGGTGTGTGTGTATTCAGGTGTGTGTGTATGTGTGTGTTCAGGTGTGTTTTTTCGTGTGTGTGTGTGTTTAGGTGATTTTTTTCAGGTATGTGTGTTTATTCAGGTGTTTGTGTGTTGAGAAGGAATGGTAGGTATGGCGTGGTCAGGTGTGTGTGTGTGTATATACCTGTTAAAAGTAAGATAGTGTGTATGGGGTGTATAGAAAGATATTTTTGCCTTGTATATTCAAGTGTACCCAGTGTATATAATTATGTAAATACATATGTATATATATTCCGTGTACAGCGTCGTATGTGTGTGTGTGTGTGTATGTGAGGGGCAGAATGTAAGAGTATATAATATATTTTTTTTAGGTACATTAAATTTATACCGTAATAGATTTTTGTACATCTGTGTAGAGTATGTTTATGCTTTGTGAGTTAATGTAGTGATGTAATATAATGTAGTGATGTGTTTGTGATGTAGTGATGTGTTTGTAATGTAGTGATGTAATATAATGTAGTGATGTATTTGTGATGTAGTGTGTGTGATGCAATGTAGTGTAGTGTGGTACAAAGATGCGTGATGTGATTATAGATTGTAAAATTGGTGTAGGGATATTATTATACAGAGGTTTTGATGGGTGAAGTGTAAGATATTTATAGGGATATACTGTAGATGTTTGATGGGTGAAGAGTAAGATATTTATAAGGATATACTGTAGATATTTTGATGGGTGAAGTGTAAGATATTTATAAGGATATACTGTAGATGTTTGGTGGGTGAAGTGTTGGTGAGGTGTGATAGAGGGGAAAAGTTAATGATAATAATTATGACCAAAACTACATTGATGTTTTGTATAGGACTGTGTGGGGGGGTTGATGGAGAAGGTATTGATATATTATGCTGTAGGTGATGTAATTTTTCACAGTGGCTGTTAGTGAAGGTTTTATGAATGGGAATACCTTCAATTACAATAAGCTGTAATGGTTTTGTTATTGGAATTGTCAGGGAGAGGACAAATATAACTCACCAACAGAAACTATTGAATAATTTAGGATATGCAATAATTTTGGATGGTTTTATATATATTTATGTTGTTGTATATGTCAGAAAGTTTCGTTAAGGGAATCTAGTTTTTTTTTTTTTTTTTTTTTTTTTTTTTTTTTTTTTTTTTTTTTTTTTTTTTGTGGATGAAATGTAGGACCTCTGATTCCTCCCAATGATGCCACGAAACAGGAACACCCATTAAAAACACTGAGCTTGTCTGTTTCCCGGTATAGTTTGGAGGAATCGGTCAGTATTCACCCCATTCGCTAGAGTTAATATCTGTGTTTTATGATGGGTAATACCACTGGAACAAGTCTCATTTAAGCGCTGACACACACACACCCACACACACACACACACCTACACACACACACACCTACACACACCTACACACACCTACACACACACACATACACACACACACATACACACACACACACCTACACACCTACACACACACACACACACACACACACACCTACACACACACACCTACACACATACACCTACATACACACACACACACACACACCTACACACACCTACACACACCTACACACACACACACACACACCTACACACACACACACACACACCTACACACACACACACACACCTACACACACACCTACACACACACACACACGCAGCTATAGCAAAATTTAATTCTTGTTGCCGTCATATTGAACACATTACCATGAAAATATGCATAATTATGTATATATGTACTGGCGACACACATACATTCCAGAAGTTTGCATTATTAATTTTTTGGGGGGTTATTACTGAGTGTGAAACGGCAAAAAATTCAACTTTTAGGAGTTTTAGGCTTGGTATTGTTGGTTCAGAGGTACACTAAACGTAAAATATATATATATAATTTTTCTTTTTTTTTTTTTTTTTTTTTTATGTGGAGAGAGTAGATATGAATAATCGATATGGAAGATATAGTTACAGACGTATTACTATAAACCTACAATACACACTACACGACGAAAACCTCAATTGTAGAGGGGGTCAGCCTAGGAATAATATGAGGAGAACATGGTGCTTTACAGACCCTTTTATATCCACATACCAGAAGCTAAAATTTCATACTCTGACGTGACCTGCTCTGAATAGTGTGGTTATGGCAGCGAGGGCGTTGGAACCAGCATTTTCTAGTGATCAGCGATGCCTCTTTTATACAATTTCAAAGCGTTTAATGTGTGCCCTGGGAAATAACCTCGTCCACTTCTCCACTTTGACTTTAGTGCTCTGGTTCGAAGGAGAGGTAAAAAAAGGTTAACTCTTTGGCAATTATTTTTTGATGAATTAACTTTGATGAATACAAACTAAAGAATGATGAAAGTTTGGAAGTACAATATTATAAACTGCTCCCTCATTCTCCACTCCCCTCCCTCACTCTCCACTCCCCTCCCTCACTCTCCACTCCCCTCCCTCACTCTCCACTCCCCTCCCTCACTCTCCACTCCCCTCCCTTCATCTCATTACCACTCCTTCCCTCATCTTTAAGCGTATCACATTTTCTTCTCTCCTCAACACCCTTGAAGAGTGTGTCAATGTCCTGGAATCACAAACACCAAATTAGTCACTTCACTTCACTTCCTCCTTTTTCCAGACTCTCTTACCTTCTCGTATGTACCAAACACTTATTATCCTTGCTTGAGGTCCCTGTGATCGTGTATGAGAATTGGAGGCCTCTTGATTTCCTCCTGACTGTGCCACGAAACAAGCTCCTTCCATATAGGCCTACCTGTGTGTGTGTGTGTGTGTGTGTAGCGAGTGTGTGTGTACGGGTAGTGTGTGTGTGTGTGGGTGGCGAATGTGGGAAGAGAAAGGGGTGGTGGGTGGATGGGTTTGAGGATATGCGGGCTGTATAGAGAACTATCCAATATTCCGGAACAAGAGGTGAATTTAGATTGACCATTTGGGGAGGCAGGAAGGAGCAGCACAACTCTCACCCATCCATCCATCCCATCTCTTCTTCCCTACTCCTATTTTCACTTTTATCTTCTCTCCTCCTCCTTTTTTTCTTCCCTACTCCTATTTTCATTTTTCCTCCCTACTCCTCCTTTTTCTTCCCTACTCCTATTTTCACTTTTATCTTCTCTCCTCCTCCTCTTTTTTCTTCCCTACTCCTATTTTCACTTTTCTCTTCTCTCCTCCTCCTCCTTTTTCTTCTGTCTTTTCTCTCCTTTGTTTTCTTATGTATTTGTTCCTTTTTTTCTCCTCCTCTTTTCTCTTTTCTCTATTCCCTTTTCCTCTCTCTGTTCATTATGTCTTTCCTTTCTCGAGTCCTATCTATTATTTCTTTGTTTCTAAATCTGTATTACTTGTATATTCTCCCTGTCCTCTTCTACTTCCTACCATTTCATTCCCCTCCCCTCCCCTGTTTTCCTCACTTTTCCTATCTCCTCTTTGTCTTCGCTATCACTCTTTACGTTCTTCCTTTGTCCCTTTGTTTTCCCCCCCTTCCTTCCTTTCACTCTGAATGTTTGTCCTTCTCCCTGCGTCCCCATCACTTTTTGTTGACGCCCCTACGGTTCATGTTCTGTTTTTAAGTTCTCTACCTCATTTTTGTTTACAGTACCTTTCCTCTCTTTCTTCTACTGTACTACTCACTCACTTATTTGCTTATTATCTCTCCACCTGTTTAACTTCCTATCTGTTTACCCACTATCCTTCCTGTGCACATGCCTGCTTGTGTGTCCATTTCACTACCTACCTACACGCACAAAAAAAAAAAAAAAAAAAAAAAAAAAAGCCTCCTTACATGCATGTGTGTGTGTGTTTCGTGTATGTGTTTCCGTGTTTATTTGCCTTTGTGTGTGTGTGTGTTTCCGTGTATATTTGCCTGTGTGTATGCGTGTTTTGTGTGTGTGTAAGTGTTTTCTGTGGCGTGTGCGTGTGTGTGTGTGTTAATCCTCCGAGGTTTACTGCTAATTGGGCACTCCAGCCTGGCTACTCCATCAAGGGTTTTTAGTTTTGCTTGAGTATTTTTGTGGTGGTCGAGTTGATTGGTGGGGTGTTGTTGTTGGCTGGTGGTGGTGGTGTTGGTGGTGGGCTCTGAGGTGCTGTAGTCTCCCATGGTTCTCGCCTCTGTGTGTGTGTGTGTGTGTGTGTGTGTGTGTGTGTGTGTGAGGGCGATGTTGATATAGTTAAATACGGTGGTGGTGGTGGTGGTTGTTGACATCAATTTATTATTCCAGTATTATCCCAGCCTACTATCATTTTACCCGTAACATATAAACAAGCCTGTAATGATTCGGATCTGTTAGGGGATGCTGGAGTAATTTGCGGAGAGAGAGAATTAATGCACAATACTCGGCAATGTTAATGGGTCGTAAACAGAGGAAAATGAACCGGTGTGGGTGTGGGTGTGGGGGATACGTTTTCAGTGGATACTTTGTGTGTGTCGTGTGTATGTTGTGAGTGTTTTGTGTGTGTGTTTTGTGTGTGTGTTTTGTGTGTGTGTGTGAAAAGTGAAAAGAAAGTGAGTTTATGAGAGGAGAGAGAGACAGAGAGAGACAGAGAGAGACAGAGAGAGACAGAGAGAGACAGAGAGAGACAGAGAGAGACAGAGAGAGACAGAGAGAGACCGAGAGAGACCGAGAGAGACCGAGAGAGACCGAGAGAGACCGAGAGAGACCGAGAGAGACAGAGAGAGAGACAGAGAGAGACAGAGAGAGAGACAGATAGAGACAGAGAGAGACAGAGAGAGACAGAGAGAGACCGAGAGAGACAGAGAGAGACAGACAGTTGAATTCTATGTATATAATAATGATGTAGGTTAATGTAAAGGGTGGTGTGATTAGTGGTTGGATTGTAAGTGTGCTTGGTGCCTATAAGTAAATGTTTGTGTAAAGGATGATGATGATATATGGGTGTGTTGGTGGGAGGTGATGGATGGGTGACAGGGCAGCGAGGCACCAAGTGATGGATAGTTTTGCGATTAATGGTCGTACTGTGTTTGTTTGTTTGTGTGTGTGTGGTACGAGAATAACGTTTTTTTTTTTTTTTTTTTTTTTTTTTTTTTTTTTTTTTTACTGAACCACTTTTACATAATACATATATTTTTTTATATTAGGTAAAATTAATCGGTTGAGAATGGAATAAGGGGAGGGTATAGTTTTGACATTTTTGGATATTATGATTCCTCCAAACTATTCCAGGCAACAGGATACCATTATTTTTCTTCATCTGGGTCTGTTTCCTGGCATACTTTGGAGGAATCAAGGCACTCCAATGTATTATTCTAAAGTGTATCCTCCCCTTAACATATCCCTGAACCTACATGGGAATTCCTGGGTAAATGTAGTAGATATAAACACTGGACTATTCTCTGTTGTAAAAGGTTCGCATCGGGTCACAGGCAGCTGGGATGAAAGAGAAAGGTTTCATTGGATGGAAGCGTTTAGTGATGATCTTGTTTCTGGTTAAATTGGATTCATCACACCGAGAGTATATTATTGTGAAAGGGAGATTGTCATGAACTCACTCTTTTCTTTTCTTTACGTTCTGTATAACTGAGATATTAATTTTCCTCCTTTGATATTGTGATTTTGTATACGAGGAGGGATGTTTCCTTTAATTTATTATGATCTTTTAATAAGTAAACAAAAACGTCTCATTCACGACAATCATTATTCTCAAAATTTATCATACCAGCGAGGCGACGGAATTTTACACCACGACTGTACAAATGTGTGTGTGTGTGTGTGTGTGTGTGTGTGGAGGGGGCCTTTGTTGTTACTGTGAGGCATTTCTGGTGGTGGCATGTGGGACACTTGATGGCTTCCCACCCCTCCCAGCCCCACCACACACACACACACACACACACACACACACACACACACACACACACACACACACACACACACACACACACCTCAAACACACACCTCAAACACACACACACACACACACACACACACACACAACACCCAACAAGTAAAACATACCCTTACAAACACGTCACCAAGGTAAACATCAGCCTTACCCACAACAACAACAACAACAAAAACAACAACAAGAACACCACCACCACCACCACCAACAACAACAATAACAAAAACAACACCACACCACCACAACACAACAACAACCGTCATATAAAAGTCCCACCAACACACCCACCAACCTATATACAACTACTACGACGTGAGGGTGTGTATGGGAAAGATGGGAGAAGTGTCTTGGGAACTGAATAGCCAGAGCACTTGAGAGACCGACCGAGGGGGCACGAGGCCAACACACAACACACACACACACACACACACACACAACACACACACACACACACACACACACACACACACACACACACACACAAAACACACACACACACACCCAACACACACATACACCACACAACACACACACACACCCAACACACACACACACACACACACACACACCATTATGTATATACAGCAGCAGTATATTGTGTAGGTGTTGTATGTATGTATGTATGTATACTCTGAAGCCTTTACTCCCTCGTCTGTTCTATCACAATGGACAAGGGGAGAGGGATAGCATTACGTGTGTGTGTGTGTGTTGGTGTTTGTGTGTGTGTCTGTGTGTGTGTGTTTGTGTTCGTGTTCGTGTGTGTGTTTGTGTTCGTGTTCGTGTCTGTGTTTGTTTGTTCGTGTCTGTGTCTGTGTGTGTGTGTGTTTGTGTGTGTGTTTGTTTTTGTTTGTGTATGTGTCTGTGTTTGTGTTTGTTTGTTTGTGTTCTTGTGTGTGTGTGTTTCTCTCACCATACACTCTCCTAGTGTTCTTCCCTCGTCCCTCCCTGGCTGCTTTCTTTCTTCATTCCTGCTTCTCTCCATCATTTCCTTTTTATTCCTTCTTCCCTCTTTCCCTCCTTCCCCCCTTACCTTTTTTGTCATCCCACGTTCCCTGCTTTCCCATTCCTCCTTTCCCTCTTTTCATATTCCTCCCTCCCTCCCTCCCTCTTCCATTTTTCGTCATTTCCCTCTCCCTCTCTGTCACCCTTCCTCCCCCCACTCCCCCCTTTGCTTAATTACCTCCCTCCTTTCATCAGCGTCCTCTCACAGTGTCTTTCCTTCCCTCTCTCCCTCATTATCACTTTTTCCCTTTCCCTTTTGCTTTGCTCCCTTTCTTACTCTTTACTTTTCGTGTGTGTGTGTGTGTATGTTTTTTTTTCGGAAAATATACGTGTATAATATGAACGCGTTGACTTCAATATCTTGCCACGAAAAACCCTGAAATTTGGTTTGTATCCCCTCCTTCCCATTACGCATTTTTCCATCACGTGAAAATCAAACCAGAATGTATATATGTATGCGTGGTGTATGTATGCGTGGTGTATTAATAGAGTAACCTTCCATTTTGGCCCTATATTCAGTATCTTTCCCAATTCAATGCTTTTCAGAGTTTCTTTAGGGTAAATTGGGGCGCCTTGATTCCTCCAATGTATGTCAGGAAACAGGACCAGATTAACAGCAAATATGGTGGCCTGTATCTTTGAATAGTTTTAAGGAATCAGTCGCTCCAGATTTACCCCCTCCTTCCCTCCCTCTCTCCTTCCCTCTCTCCTTCCCTCTCTCCCTCCTTCCCTCCCTCCCTCCCTCCTTCCCTCCCTCCCTCTCTCCTTCCCTCCTTCCCTCCCTCCTTCCCTCTCTCCCTCTCTCCTTCCCTCTCTCTCTCCACACTCAGTACGGCTCAGTCTCCCCTCAACACCCAGTCTCTTGCTCTCTCATCCCTTCATCCTGTTTCATATGGAAGAGTGATTGTTGTGCTAATCTCTTACATCTCTCTCTCTCTCTCTCTCTCTCTCTCTCTCTCTCTCTCTCTCTCTCTCTATCGTAATTATTTTTTCCCTTGTTCTACTCTTCACTTTCCCTCCCTCCATTCCTGTCTGCCTGTTTCATTGTTTTCTCTTCCTGTTTCTCTTTTATGTCTATTTTTCGGCTTCCTTTTTCTCCCTCATTCCTATTCTGTTTCGCACCTTTCTTTCTCCTTCCTTTCTTTCTTTCTCCCTCTTTTCTTTCTCCCTTCTTTCCCCTTCCTTTATGTTTTCTTTTATCTCGTCTTCCTGTTTCCTCGTCTTTCTTTTACATCCATTCTTACCTTGCCTAAACCTTTCTCCTTTCCTTTTTTTTTCCTCCCTCCCTTCTCTCACTCATCTTTTTCTTTACCTCCTCACCTTCTCTCCATCCTCTCCTTCTTTCCCTCCCTCTTTCTTCCCCCTTCTTCCCTCTTTCCCTTCCCTCTTTCTTCCCCTCCTTCCCTCTTTCCCTCCCTCTTTCTTCTCCCTCCTTCCCTCTTTCCCTCCCTCTTTCTTCCCCCTCCTTCCCTCCCTCTTTCCCCCTCCTTCTTCCCCCCTCCACACACACACACACACACACACACACACACACATTCCAGAGCGCACAACACGAAGTCGTCCCAGGAATTTTCACCAATAATTTCCTGGGAGCAGCTAAGCGGGTTTTGATGTGTTTTGGAGTAAGGCAATTCTTCCCTCCTTCTTTGGTCTACTTTCTCACACATCTTTTATCTCATTCATCTTTCTCTCTCCTTTCGTTTTCTTTCTTTTTTTCTATTCCTTTTTTATTCTTCTCTTTCTCACACACCATTTATCTCATTCATCTTTCTCTCTCCTTTCGTTTTCTTCTTTTTTTTCTATTCCTTTTTTATTCTTCCCTCTTTCTCACACACCATTTATTTCATTCATCTTTCTCTCTCCTTTCGTTTTCTTCCTTTCTTTCTATTCCTTTTTTATTTTTCTCTTTCTTTCTTCTTATTTTCACATGGTTTCTTTCTCTGTGTTTTTGTCTGTTTATATATTTTTAATCTTTCTTCCCTCCTTCTTCTACTTACTTTCTCACTCGTCTGTTATTCCATTCATCTTTCTCTCTCCTTTCGTTTTGTGTGTATGTGGTGTGTGTGTGTGTGTCTGTCTATCTGCCTGTCTGTGTGTGTCTGTCTATCTGCCTGTCTGTGTGTGTCTGTCTATATGTCTGTCTGTGTGTGTCTGTCTGTGTATGTGTGTGTGTGTGAGTTATGAGTTGGAAGTAATATATTTAACATCACCCACAAACGAAAACTCATTACATTACAATTTTCAAAAGATGAACTAGTGTAAAGGTGATTAAGTTTTAATTATGATTTATACTATTTGTTGTTTTTAATCGTATAAATGTATGAACACAAACGAGGCAAAGGTTAAGAAGTTGATGTCGTATATTTTCATCCATGGAAATTATTTACTTGGTCACATTACGTATAGGCGAAGGAATATAAAGTGAAGTGCTGTGTTTGTAGACACAGACACAGACACAATAAAATGAGCCAATCAGGAACATATGATATTTTTATATTATGTAGAATCACAAATACATACAAATACTCTACAATACATACTTCCCGACCCATAAGGCAACACAACACAGCCTCGTAAACATCAAGGGATCTGTTGCTGTTTGACTTTGGTAGTGCTTGCTTCTGTTTGCTCCTTTGTGCCTTTGGCCTTGAGAGACTCTGAAATAATGCAGGCAAAGTAAGGCAAGGCTGGGGGGGGGGGGGGCGAGGGGGGTGTTTGGGGCGGGGCGGGGCGGGGCAAGATGGACAAACTCAGCCTGACTCTCCCCCAGCACATCCACTCCACCCCAATAAGACTCTCTCTCTCTCTGTGTGTGTGTGTGTGTGTGTGTGTGTGTGTCCTGGGAGGCGAAATGGAGAGGGAGGAGGTATAGTAATGCAGGGAGCTGGGAGGGAGAAGAGGGAGGGAGAGAGGGATGGAAGGAGGGAGACAGTGCAGTGAGGCATGCATGGTGGTGATAGTGAGGAGAGATACACTGAAAATGATGATGAACCCCAGGAGAATACATTATTATTGAGATGAAATAGCGTCGGTGGATGTGTGGGATAAAGGCACGATGGGTTTATTAGTCGTAATGTTGTCTAGAGTGATATACTGAGCCCCTTAAGGACCCTGTGTTCGTGTATGAAAATTGGAGGCTTCTGATTCCTCTCGACTATGCCATGAAACAAGCTCCTTCCATGTAATTGGTGTTTCGTGGCAATATTTGAAGGACTCACTAACCTCCAATTTTCTGACTACATCACAGTGGGGTTCTTTAATGTGGGTATAGTACAGGGTTGGTAAATCTGGAGCTAACTGAATTCACCAAACTATTCCAAGCAACAGGCCACCGTTATATTTGCCCTTACGGTCCTGTTTCCTGGCATGCTTTGGAGGAATTAAAGATGCTCCAATTCACCAACAAGAGTCTCCCGTTAACGTGGTGTGTGAGGGAAACATAGTAGAATAATAATGCGAGGAGAAGATTCATAAACACGTCTCTTTACATTTTCTATTATCGCTTTTTATTATCCGCCGCCTGATTGGATTTAGTGCTGAAAATCGCGCTCATGAAAGAGTGAGATTATGAGTATTTTTTTAAGGCAATAAAGTGGTGTTTTTTATTCAACTTTCAGATGTGAGGTGATACAGGAACGCTACACGAGTTTGTGCAGATCTCGGCATCAAAACCACAACAACAACAACAACAACAACAACAACAACAAAAGTAAGAATTTATTTATATATATTTTCTATTATGATGTTTTTTTTTATTCTACTAAGCTTTCCACTATCTCCCATCCTTCTCTACTCGTCTTCAGCTCTACTCTCCCTTCTTATACCATTATCTCTTCTGTGTCGAGTAGGGGACGTATTGTGTGGTGGCATATATAATTTGTGGTGAAAAGCCTTTACTAAGTGTATCCATAATATATTACCCATTTAATAGAATCCTAAGTAAACCTCGGTAGAAAACAATATGACCACTTGGTTTGTTTTCATAATGGATGGTGTTTGGGGCTGCACGAACCATTTCTACATTCGTCGACCCCTTAATTAAAAACGAGCTGGGAGCGTAAACAAATGAAGACTGTATGTAGTGAGTTTGCTCCTTGTTTTCAGCTTCTCAAACCTTTTATCTCAGAATGTTTAGCTGTGAAAATAGTTCTTTGTAATTATTTTGAAATGATGGAAGATATTATAACACAAGTTTTTAATTATTTTATTTTATTATCGTGGTCTAATTGTTACCATGATTAATATTTCAACTGTTTGTTTGTTTATCACTATAGGTTATTACGTACTAAGATAAATAGAGATAAATAAATTACTAAGATAAATAGAGAAAAAAGAAAAAAGAAAAAAAGATGGATGTGATGGTTAAAAGGTGTAAGGGAAATAAATAATAAAGGGAATAAATAAAGGGAAATAAATGTATTGTTGTTGTTGTCCTTTGGCGGGTTTGTAAAGTTGTTCTGTATAGCCACTCACTCATTACTTTGTTGTGAATGTAAATGTAGGTATAAAAATAATCGGTAACAACAAGCGTGAATGGAAACCCCAAACAGCCCTCACCGAAAAAAAAAAAAAAAAAAAAAAAAAAAAAAAAAAAAATAGCTTCTCTAAAAACCAATGTAGTATTTTTTTTTTTTTCCGTCGTGTTGGCGCGGCAAATGGAAATAATGTTTTTTATCAGAATGGTAATGAAATTGTGTTTTACGTGTGGGCGTGTGTAGATGTCTATTATTTTTGTTCTATTATCTTTTGTGCCGTTTTTGGTTACAAAGAATGCCGCCAGAGGAACAGCTAACTAAAGCAGAATTAATTAATATTGTAGCGAGTAAGGAAATATCTCTTAAGGAAATATCTCTTAAGGAAATATCTCTTAAGGAAATATCTCTTAAGGAAATATCTCTTAAGGAAATATCTCTTAAGGAAATATCTCTTAAGGAAATATCTCTTAAGGAAATATCTCTTAAGGAAATATCTCGTGTCTTACTCATACTGTCATACATGTAATATAATAATAATTGTACTCGTAACAAAGTTATTTATTTTCGAGTTTTGTTTTGTATCACTGGAAAAGTAGTGTAAATAATTATACTCATAGCAAAGTTATTTCATTTGCGGTTTTTTGTGTGTTTTTTGTATCACTGGAAAACTACTGTAAATAATTATACTCATAGTAACCAATGCTAACCAACATTACTAAATTCTATACGAGTCAGGCTGGGCTGTATATAGACTGATAATGGTCCTGTTTTCTCACTCTATCTATCTATATCTCTCTCTCTGTCTCTGTCTCTCTGTCTCTCTGTCTCTCTCTCTGTCTCTCTCTCTGTCTCTCTCTCTGTCTCTCTCTCTGTCTCTCTCTCTGTCTCACACACACACACCTTCCACCTCACACACACACACACAAACCTTCCACCTCACACACACATACACACACACACACCTCACACACACACACCTTCCACCTCACACACACACACCTTCCACCTCACACACACACACTGGTGCAGTAATAGCGCCTTTCATCTCCTTCTCTACCTTATTGCTTTCATTTTCGGGCCATTCTCCTTTAAGAGTCTTCATTTTATCTTTTTTTTTTTTTTTTTTTTTTACAAAGTTTTTTTTTTTTTTCCAGACTTGCGTCTTTATTCCATGCTGCTTTTATTGTATATTATTATTACTATTATTCCAATCATTATCCCCATCTCTGTCTCTGTCTGTCTCTGTCTGTCTCTTGTCTCTGTCTGTCTGTCTCTCTATATATATCTCTATCTTTGTCTCTCTCTCTCTCTGTCTCTATCTCTCTGTCTCTCTCTCTCTGTCTCTCTCTCTCTTTCTCTCTCTCTCTTTCTCTCTCTCTCTTTCTCTCTCTCTCTGTCTCTCTCTCTCTGTCTCTCTCTCTCTGTCTCTCTCTCTCTCTCTTTCTCTCTCTCTGTCTCTCTCTTTCTCTTTCCTTTTGCCTTTCCGTGAAATCTAAGATTCGAGCAAGAATTTTGAAAAGATGTCCCACTCTATCAGACAATACATATTTTTTTTATTTTCTGAATTCGACAGCAGCGAGAGTGACGAGGGAGAGAGGAGGGAGAGAGGAGAGAGGAGGGAGAGAGGAGAGGGAAGGGGAAAGGAAAAATTGAAGAAAAAACGGATGATAAATGGAGGTAAAAGGGAATGGACAGAAGAGGTGTAGATGGATGGAAAAGAAAGTGGCAGGGTATGAGATTGATTGGAAGGTTCTAGTCCATTCAGGGTATATAGAGAAAATATGATGATGTATTACAGGAGGTATGTACAACCATGGCTGATAGTGTTGGTGAGCAACTGAACAGAGTTCGAACAAGTGAATTTCCAAACCATTCTCAACGTTGAGAATGGTTTAAAAGACTCACTTTTTCGAACTCTGTTCCAGAGAACCTCCTCCTTCTTCACCCACTCAGCCCAACTTTCCTTCCGTCTTTTTCTCCTGTCCTTCCCTTCCATCCTGACCACACTGGCTTCCTCTCCTTTAATCCTCCTCCTCCTCCTCCTCCTCCTCCTCCTCCTCCTCCTCCTCCTCCTCCTCCTCCTCCTCCTCCTCCTCCTCCTCCTCCTCCTCCTCCTCCTCACTTTAACTCTCTATCCATCCTTCTTATTTTGATTCTTCCACCTTTTCCTTCCCTCTCTTGTGTACCCCAACCTGAATAATGATCTTCTTTTCCATTCACTGTTTTATCTTCATTTCCTTTTCCTATCCTTCCCTCCCATCCCTTTCCTCTCCTTCCCTTCTCACCCTAACATTACCTTACCCTTCCTTTCCATCCCTTTCCCTTCCATTCCTTTCCTCCTCTTCCCTACCCTTCCTCATCTTCCCTTCCCTCCTTTCCTCCTCTTCCTTCCCATCCCTTCCCATCCCTCCTTTCCTTCCTTCCACCTCATCCTGACCCTCTCACTCATGCTTCCCAGTAATGTGATCCTGACTTTAATGAGCACCAAGTTTGTGAGTGGTCACCTGTCTGGCTATTTCTTGCTTGGCTTGCTGGCTTGACTCGACTTGGCTTGGCTTGGCTCGGCTTGGCTCGGCTTGGCTTTCAGACGCTTTTTTCTCCTTCCTCAGCTCACTCACTTATTACTCCCAACTCTGCTAACTTATTCACTCACTCCCTCCACTCACTCCCCTTATACTTGCTAACCCACTCATCACTCCCTCTTACCCACTCACTCCCCTTACCCACCCACTCACCCACTCACCCTAACCCACTCACCACTCCCCTACTCCACTAATAAGAATACTGAGGCATCTCCTTCCCTCTTACTACCTTCTCTGTTAACCCAATAAATTACCCATTCCACTAACTTCATCACTGTCTTCTACCACCCCAGTCCATTACCTCACTTTATATCTCCTACCTCCTACTATCTTCAATTCTATTTCCTATTCTATCTTCAATTCTATCTATCTATTTTCTGTTCTATCTCCTATCCTCTTTATTTATATCCTATGTTATCTTCTGTCCTATATCCTATTTTCTCTAACTATCTATCTATCTATCTATCTATCTATCTATATATTATTTATTGTAGGTGGCTGTTTTGGTGTAAAATCTTTCTCGTAATGTGGATGAATATATTTTTGTAGATGCAAAATTAATCCAGTCCGACATTGTGATGAAATATACAAGTCACGTTACGAATAGTTTTTTTGTTGTAAATACTGATACTGTAAAAAACAAGAGGAAGGGAAGGAGAGAGGATAGGGAGAGGGGTGGACGAGAGAGAGGATAGGGAGGAGGGGTGGACGAGAGAGAGAGAGAGAGGGGAGTAAGTGAAAAGAGAATGAAGGAAGGGGGAGAGAGGACAGTGATTGAGAAAGAGGAGGGGAGGCGGTGACCAACAATAATTTGGAACTGAGAATGGAAGAAGGGGAGGGAAAGGGAAGAATGGAAGGATAATGATTGTGATGGGTGGGAAGATGGACGGTGAAAGGGAGAGAGAAGAGAGGAAAGGTGAATGGGAAAGATGAGGGAAGCAGAATGATGAAAAGGGAAGGGGAGGAAAGGGAAGAAGGAAGCTGAAAGGGAAAGAAGAGGGGAGGGAAGAAGGAAAGGGAAAGAAGAGAGGAGCAACCTCTTCTCCACCTTCTTATCTCCACCTATCTCTTCTCCATCTCCATCTCCACCTACCTCTTCTCCACCTTCTTATCTCCACCTATCTCTTCTCCATCTCCGTCTCCACCCAAACATTTCCTTCCCTGCTCTGTGCGTCTTTCCCTGTGTGAGTTTTTCTACATTCTAAATGCGAAGGTATTTTGGAAGGCAATTTCAGAGGGAATCTCAGGGTAGGCAGGAGCTGAGGTAGGAGAGGAAAAGGGAGATAAAAGGGAGGGATAAAGATGGAGGAGAGAAAAGGTGAGAGGAGAGGTGTGAGGAAGGAAGTAGTAGAGATCTCAGGGGAAAGAACTAAAAGGAGATAAAAGGGAGGATAAAGATGGAGGAGAGAAAAGGTGAGAGGAAAGGTGTGAGGAAGGAAGTAGGTAGAGATCTCAGGGAAAGAACTATAAGGAGTCAAAGTTAGCGTGTGGGAGAAAATTGTTGATGAATAGAATAAATAAATAAGGAGGGAAGGATAGAATAAAGAGAAGAAGCGGTGAGGGAAAGACGACGAGGTTGTGTGGGGGGGGGGGGGGGGGGGAGGGGGGGAGGGGGAAGGGGGGGAGAGGGGTCCAAGGAGGGAGGCAGGAGGAACTTTCTGAAATTATGTTTGAAGGGAAGGTGATTACGGACATGCATGAAGGAAGAGGAAGGAAGGAAGGAAGGGAGGAAGGGAGGGAGGGAGGG